>JABUQX010021497.1:0-15000 GCA_015478945.1 Trachelipus rathkii
TACATTGGCTTAAGGAATCTCTGGCAAAATTATTTATTAACCGAAGGTACAAATATAATCTCGTAAAAACGTATAAAAAGCTACAGGGAAATGATAAATGACTAACATTTGTTTGGAATACCTTGTAAAATTTAAGCTTAGGTAAAAATGTAAAAAAGAACAAGATAAAAAAAATAAATAAAAATTTGAAACAAAAATTAGCTATTTTTTGGGGTGTTGTGTGCAATAGGGAACATAGTATAATCTATTATATAGTACTATTTTATATATTATATCATATATATATATATATTAGTAGGTATATATAGTATATATATTACATGATATATTATATTATAATTATTACTATATTATATTAATATATATATTTAATAATATATATTATATATCTATTATTAATATATTTATATATTATTGATATTATTAAATTAGTAATATATATATAATATATTATTATTATATTATATATAATTGAATGATTAATATATACTATATATTATATATATTAATATATAGTATATATATTAAAATTAAATGGGTGTATACTATGAGAATTTACGATAGCTGGCAATTAGGCGCGGTGTAAACAGTCAGCCTTCGTTTGAAAAGGGAGGGGAATAAAGGAAATAGTGATGACGTGGACGTTATTCACATTTTTATGCCTCGTTGGTGATGAGGTCAATAGTGAGGGTTAGGAACGCTTAAAAAGTCTTAACCCAATCTGCTCTGATTCATCTATTTTCTGGTATTCATTTTTACCAGTACATTTAATCAAAAGATGTGACTTGTGTGGGTTGCTTGTGTATGGAGGAGTACTCCTTTCTGGATATGGATGCGAGGAACTCTAGTCGTTACTAAGTTGTTCTCAGCTAGATATCATACTCGGAAAGGAGGCCTTGATGTTAAGTAACATGATCGTTCTCTGTCATCGCAGTGCCGTGTATATACTCTTATGGGGGTATATTTTCTATTATGTTATCAGGTTATAATATATAAAACAAAGTATATAGTAAAGTATTGAGACTAATTATATCTACAATAAGGTCTAACATAAATATATTACTATCAACAGAGTAATCTCATATATACACAAGCTTTTTATATGTTATGAATATAGTGTCTCTTCTTAATAAATTAATTCATCATATACTTAAATATACTGCATTATTATCTACTGTATTCATTAGACATTAATTCTTATATTTATCTTATTTTTATTTTCTAATATATCTATTGTACTTTCTACTATTCTATAGTCTTTTACCAGCGTACTCTCGGCGCAGGAAAAATGGTACTGGGACCGTTACTGCGTGATGCTACTTGGACCGTTTGGTGAGAGCATTTGTAAAACATGTGTTGATCTTTTGTTCTTGGTGCCTTTTTTTTTTTTACCATTTCTCCGCACTAAGAATCTCGGCACGGCAGCCATCCATCAGCAATGCTATTCTTGTACCCGGTAGCCGTATATGTATGTAGTGTTTTTGAGATCTGGAGGTAGCGTGGATCTCCTGCTTAGGAAGCGGGCGAACCTTGGCGGTATTAGTAGCGCAATGATTTGTGGTATCGGCAATTGAAAATACATTATAAGTGGCCTATATGCAGTCAGTTGCTACGGGCTACTTTATTTTATTTATCGGGAGATTTTTTATCGTTTTATACTAGCCACGCGTCAGTCACTATTTATCTTGCGAATTTAGTTTAATAATGAAAACTATCAATGTCATATATTTATTATTATATCCAGAAATTTGTATTTAAGTCTTCTTGGTGACAATTTATACCTAAAGATAGTTAAATTGTATTCAATATTAGTGTAATGTTAATTGGGAATTTTTTATTTTTATTTTTTTAAGAGCCGGTGAGTGTCGACTTCAATACAATGATTGCAAGTCATATTTTACATGATTTAGTAAAATGATAGTTGTATGACACAGAGACCGAATTACCGGTCTTATATGGGACTTTTGCAACACGGATATTTAAGGGAATTAAGGCCGAAGATCGTGGCATTAGTTAGGTTATTAGATCAATTGTCAAGATAACAGCGAGTTGTGTGGGAGAGTTTTGTGCGCTTCTTCAGGTGACAATCAAAAATGATTGAGAAAGGAAGCGCTACGGTCAGAATATACACTGTAGTCGACATACTTTCTAAATCTATATTGATCTTTTTATATTAGCGAGATTGTGTAGACTTCATAAGTTCGTAGTATCATACCTTGGTATATGATAACTTTTGTATGTTGACCCGGGAGTTTATGAAAAGAATTTGAGAGGTGGATTTAGAGCATCTATAGAGGAAAGTTTGCTAGAAGATGATAAGTATGAATGAAGAAGAAATAAGGAGCCGAACATGCTTACGATGATTCTCTGCAAGCGTGTGACTGAAGAATGTGTATTTTATGGATAGTGGGGTTTTGTGACATGTAGTGTGTAACAAGGGATTTGAAAGCTAAATAATTGATAGATAATGAGTAAGGTTTTATGGTAGTTAGAGCTGAGAGGGGAGTCAGCCGTGTGAAATAAATGTTAGATCATGAGTGATGATCAAGTCTGGACCAAGTATCGAGTGTTAAATAATTAATCATTTAGGAAAATGTTGATGAAAAAGGACAGATGTGAATATGTTAATTAGCAAGTTGTGAAGTAGTATGAGAGGTGCTGGTGCTATATAATATAAGTTTGCATAATGGCTATATGTTGTTGCCTATGTGTTTTACTGTAATAGTAGTGAATACATACTATATATTCATGATAAAAAGAGGTATCTAAGACTTAAAGGATAGCTAAAGCGTATTGCATATGGAATATCAATCTAGGGGTAGGTGTTAGTTGATGAGATGTTTAGAGATAATATAAGGCATGAACGCATTTTAGGGATGATGTGTGAAACGTGAAGAATAGGAAGTAATAATGAGTAGAAATAATAACAAAGTATAATATTGAGTATGGTTGGTCATCAATGGCAAGTATTAATGAGATTGATAGTTCCGGTTGGTTAGGACGGATTATACTGAACTCGTGTGGTGGCTCGATGATCGAGAGAGAATCGATCTGGCACGCGATGGATAAAGGATAGGTGTCAAAGTCAAGAGAGATGGACCGCACCTGACGACGTAGGTAGGAATCTAGAGTGAGCTGTATGAGGCACAGGTTATAAGAATGATAAGGTACGTCAACCTCAGGGAACTATAGTATACGATAGTATTTTGTAGGGGTATTTGGTATTGGGCTTACCGCATAGTAATGAACCGCTTCATATTAGAGAGAGATACCAATGGGATCCTTACTTCCTGTCTCAATGAAACCTCATACATGTATTTATGACCTCTGCGAGTAACGAGTCTCACTGAGGGGTATAATATATAAGGGTACGGTATATATATAATAATGGTCACACCTCTCTATTTCGCCTTGCGTCATATTCTTCTCTGTGATTCTTCTTATTGATTTACTCTGTGTATGATGCGCCCTCAACGCCCCAATCTGGACAGCGAGGAAAGATGATATTATATATATATATATAATATATATATAGTATATATATAATATATCATATAGTTAATTATTATTAATTATTTATATATCTAATCCTATAATCTAATATGTAATTGCCTGGATAATTTATACAGTGGTAGCATTTATAGCTACCTTCTATTAAATTATTTAGTTGTATATATTATATATAATGTAAAAACTTTCTTCATTAATCTCAGGAAAAGGCTTTATAGGAAAATAATTTGAAAGAATTTTTCGTTATATAATATAATAATAGTATAATAGTATAAAAAATTATATATTAGTATTTATAATAAATATTATCTATATATATATACTATATACAGTTATACTACTTACGTATATTAAAAATTCCTAAGTTACGCTTATGAGTATGATACCAGTATATCATAATAATTATATAATATAATCCTCACTTAAGTAGATACGCTCAGTTTCTATCAATAATAGGATATGTATTTGATCTTCTATATATATATATATATTAGTAGTATATATAAATACTTTCATATGATGGAATATAATATATCATGTCACTATATTATAGTACTATTATAAATCACTCTATCTAAGCTATCATATATTATATACTATATACAAAATTGGGATTAGCTTTAACCATATATAATATATTGTCTATCAATTCCTTCTAAACAGATCATCCATCTACTTTAACCTCTCTTTAGATTTTTCTTATCTTAGAGTTAATTATGATTACATCGCGAGTTTATACAGTAAAAATTGTATAAAAATTTAAAATTCTTTTACGGTGTTTATCTATTTATATACTATAATTCAATATTGGTAAAGCGGGTTACTCAACTCTATATAAGTTAGGATGAAAAATATATATGACGAAATATTATAATATAAATTATATAGCTAAAATACTTAGTGAGCTGGTGATTTTATTACTGATCTTACTCTAATCTATATATCATATACTATTATTCGTATGATTACCAATTTAATACTTATTATATATAGTATTTATATATACTTGAATTAATGGATGATATCTAGCTATTAGATATACGATATAAGTAATAAATAAAAATACAAAACTTGCATATATAGTTTATCTAAGAAAGATGTTTATGCATTATTAGATTGGTAGAGCCACCACAGATGATAAGTGGGATGGGATTAAGTGTCTGTGTCCATGCACGAAGCAGGACGAAGCAACTCAGAAAAAAAAGAGAATAGCTCATATTCCTCCTGAAAATGTTTCAAGACTATATCTCTCGCTTTGTTGAGATCACTGGAGCTCTATCGGTGCGCCCTATTATATATATAACACTATATAGTGGTATATATATTATATATATATATATATAAGCAGTATATATAATATAAACACTTATATATAAATTAGGGCACTATACCAGTAATATATTAGTATATATATATAACTAACAATCTTTTTTTACGATTATTCTATAGAGGTATATTATGTTAATACCTACCGTATGAGACCTAGAAAATATCATTTATATAAGATATGTTATAATATACTAAAATCTCACTATAATTACCTATAGTATATAATATATAATCCAATAAGTATATACTTATAGTAGACTATTAGATAGTAATATTAATATATATATATAAAAAGATATATATTAAATATATAATATTCATCTAGATTGAGATAGGAAGGAATATTATTTTTCATCTGTTTTGTTAATAATCTAGAAAGGTTTTCTAGTAAATAAATAAATCAGTCATAGCACAGTGATATTGTTTTCTTGAATATTATTTTGCTGAAAGTGATAAATAATTTTTTGTTTGAAAATTATAAAAAGTTCAGAAAGTGTCAATATAGAAGACGAGACACAAGTAGATTGGTGACATCACCAGAATGTAAAACTCGTTATATAATATTTAAATGAGAAAATTCTTGTGAAATAATTTAGAATTATTGAGTAAAATGTTAATTGATTTATGTGTATAATAACATTAATAATAAGGGTGTGCAAATGCCTTTTGGTATGTGAGAGCTATTGTGGAAATTTATAAAATTCAATATCTTTCCAAAGAGAAAATATTTTGCTCTCATGATTGTGACATATCTAAAAATACTAAATATTTTACAATCAACATTCAAATTATTGACTGGGTGCATAATTTTTGGACTTGTTTTTTTTAAATATCGAATTGGCAGAATTCGTATACACCATTCGGTAAAGCAAAAGCCTAAAAATTAAATTGTATTGTAGAGGTGTCAAAATATTATGAACACAATTACGAAAACGTCAATTTGCCTGCTTATCTATGGATTTGGTCTCTCTCTCTCTCTCTCTTCTCCTCCTTCTTCTCTCTCTCTCTCTCTCCGTCTCTCTCTCGTCTGTTCGTCTCTCGTTACTCTCTCTATACTATAAATATATTATTAATATATTATATTATCTCTATATATAAATATAATATATATAACTATATATTATTTACTTAATCATATTGATCTGAGACACTTAAAACATAATTTATTATATAACTTAATTATAATTATATATAATATATTTATATAGTATCTATTATATTATATATTATATATTTTATATTAAATATATATATATAATGATAATATTATAATCATATATAATATTAATATATCTATATATATATAGTAGATATCACTGTAATTTTTTATGCATATATTATATAATATATATTTCTCACAAAAAAAAATTAAAACCTACAAGCTCACCTGTAGCCCGTAAATGCCGAAATAAACGACTTTAGTGTCTCTGACTCTCTTATACAAAAGTAGAAGGAAGGAATTTTCATGGCAAATTCTAGCAACCTGTTAAAATATGGACATTATTTGTATATGATGGAAAACTATTCCAAGTTGCTATGAATAATATGAAGCCAAACTGGCAACATTGATAAAGAAGTACTATAGGATGTTGAATTCTTTATTTTCGTATGTTGCTTTATTTGTCTTATTTTTAAGAACTTATAGAAATGGCTTATCTTAGGGCCCAAACGTAGTAGCCAATTTTAATTTAATTAAATATATTGAATAATATAGTCGTACGCCACAATTTGCAGTGGAAAAAGATCTTTGTTATTTCTTAATTGTTACTAATTTTCTTAATTAGTACTAATTTTTAAAAAAAACTTCAGAATCACTTTACTTTGACAAAATTTTCATATTTCTATCAACACCTATGACTGGCATTTTTAATTTGGAGGGCTGCAGCCCAATAGCCCATAAAGGACGACCGCCACTGTAAATATATAATATATATATTATATATTATATATATATATATTATACTAATGTATACTAATGGTATATATATAGCCTATATATAATAATAATTACTATATTATATATATATAGTACCTATATATAATATATATTATATAATACTATCTTGTTCTCGCATCATTAAGTCATTTTTCAGGGAAAGACCCCGCTAATGCGGTGTAAATACCCCTTTTGACTCTTTGTTGCTGCAACTGGTGCGAACTTGCTGTCGTATTGACTTATGATTTCCCATGGCCTGGCCACACCTACTTACTACTACTACTACTTACTGATTAGTATACTACTACTGCTAATCTACTACTACTACTCTACTACTACTTACTTATGCTACTACTACTACTATCTACTCTTTGGATACGTAACTCACTTACTATGCACCGCACCTAGTAAATAACTACTACTAATATATAAATCTACTACATACTACCACTACTGACTACTACTACTACTACTACTTGACTACTGCTACTACTACTCATAAAGGCGTCCCTGAGTTTGCAGAAACCCAATCAAGTGATGTCCTCGGCTGGAGAGTTACAGTTTTCATATTCTTAACTTCTCTAATCTACCAACACAGTTTAACTCTGGCTTGTTCTCGTGCTATTCTCGCCTATAGGGCACACATCCCTTAGGGGTAAACGTCGTTTGCAGATTACAGAAACTCACTCAACGTTTAATCTCTTATTGTTCTTCTTTCCCTTGCCCGCTCTCATACTGCTTGCTCTT
This sequence comes from Trachelipus rathkii, assembly GCA_015478945.1. Taxonomy (NCBI): domain Eukaryota; kingdom Metazoa; phylum Arthropoda; class Malacostraca; order Isopoda; family Trachelipodidae; genus Trachelipus; species Trachelipus rathkii. Next base: position 7,523 of record JABUQX010021497.1, read on the forward strand.
TCCTTTTCCTCATGCGTTCTCAAGCTAGCTTTGTTCTTCGCTCCTCTGGTGCTCTTTTCTTAAATCTAAACTTTAGCTTCTTCCTCTTCGCCTCATGCCCTTTCCTCAAACTCTAGCTTTGGTTCTTCCTCTTCCTCATGCGTTCCGTTACTGTACTTTGCTTTTTCCTATTCTCATGCCTTCCAAAACTCAACTTTGGTTCTTCTCTTCCTCGTGCCTGTTCCTCAACTCTAACTTGCTCTTCCTCTTCCTATTGCCTTACCTCACGTCTAACTTTGCTGTCTTACCTCTCTGTCATGGCCGCTTCTCAACGCTACTTTGTTCTGTCTCTTCTTCGTCCGGCCTCCTCATCTACTTTTCTTTCTTCCTTCCTCTGCCCTTTCCTCAAGCTCTAACTTGCTCTCCTCTTCCTCGTGCTCTTCGCTTAAATCTCTAACCTTGTTCTTCCTCTTCCTCATGCTTTTCCGTCATCACTTTGATTCTTCCCTTTTCTATGCCCTTCCCCACTTCTAGCTTGCTCTTCCTCGCTTCGCGTCGTGCTTCTTCCTTAACTCTAACTGTGCTTCCTGCTTCCTCCTCCTTCTAATCTCTAACTTTGGTTCTTGCCTCTCCTCCACCCTTCAATTCAATCTAATTTTGGTTCATGCCTCTTTCCTCGATGCCCTTCCTCAACTCCAACTTTGCATCATCTTTCTCTTTAATTCCTGTAGTATCTTTCGACGTTTTAACTGCTGTTGTATCTTCTTATAAAGGTGAACAATTCGCTAAAACCTTTACCTCTAATTCCACCTTAGAAGATTCAGAACCTATTCCTATTTCTCCACCTCATCTGTCTCATTTATTACTAATGCTGTAACTTCCTCTTAATGTGTTATTTCTGCTATCTCTGGGCTTAACACTAAAACGTTGTACGATCCGGATTGTATTCCTTCTCTGGTTCTCAAAACTTGTGCTTCCGAGCTTGATAAACTATTCCATCTCTGCCTTTTTAATTCGAACTTCTCTTCCAGCTGGAAATGTGTCCTCGTTTAGTCTATGGCGAAAAAAGGGGACCCCTGGGACCCCTCTCAACCCTTAAACTATCGATCAATCCCTTTAACATCAGTTTTTTCTAAAGTTTTCGAATCTATACTTAACAAGGTCGTCTTGGTCCTATGTCCTTTGACATTCGTGGATGGGATTTCCCTGTGTGGCCGCCTTAACCTTGTGAAATTCTACTCTTTAAAAGCGCAACTACTTCACACCTTTACAAAACACCTCCCAACGTTACTATTTCTTTCAATCGCTCTACAGTCTCACCTTTTAACAAGATAAGCATTATTGGCCTTAACATAAATAATACAATCCCATGAAAGCCTCATATTCCAGGGTCTACTAGGGGGACTTCATTGATGACCTCTCAATTACTTCTTCACCTATTCACTCCTATGCCGACGACTCCACCTTTTAGAAAGACGTCCCCACCCCCAAAAGCAAATAACTAACGCTAGAGTGGCAGACTTGGAGCAACTAACCTCTGAATTTTTTCGAATTTCGAATTTGGGGGACATTGAGAAGGTGTTTGTTTCAATGACTCAAAAACTCAATTCTTATATCTTCTACTCAACATAATTTTCGACGCAACCATAAAATCTTCGAAAAATCCCAACTGAAACCTTCGTCTGCATTTAATATTCTGGGTGTTTCTTTTCTCGTGATCCTATTGAAAGGGTCTACGATGATCTTCTGATGGGATATTCTAAAGGGCGGCCATCCAGAATTTTCATTCACTTTACCCCAGTTGCCTTCCGTCTTATATGTCGCATCGTTCGATGGCTCTGTATGACCTAACTGACCATAACTCTGGGTTGGTTACGTCTCACACAGCTCTCCTTGACTAGAAGTAAGTCTAGGCGTTCGTTTTATCAACTCTCCTGCTCTCACTAGCTGCTCTCTCCTCTCCAGCCCTTGATCCCGTCCAGTCCATATTCTCTCTCCGTCCCTTGTTCCTCTCATCGTCCTTTTGGCACGTCCAAGTCCGTTTAAGCAGACGAATTGTGTTGTATAGTTACTCTTTATTCATCAATTACGCATGACCTTGCTCTCCTAAATCCTTAAATTACAAACTTTTTACATGAGAAAGGTCATGTATACGGCTTCTACAAAACAGATCATCCTTTCTTAATCCAACCTCGCTAATCCCGCGACTTAAAAAGCTTATTGCCAATCTTAGATGTATACCATGATAAGCTCTTAAATCACTCCTTTATTTACTTTCCCAATGTCTTTGGCTTGGCACTTATCAAACTCGTGATATCTCTATTGAGGATTTAATGCTTTACTTTGAGAATTTCAACCGTACATTAATGCAATATTTGAATAATCTCATGACTTCATTCAATGTGAAATATATATATCATATATAATATATAAGTATTAATATATAATATATTATATATTATATATATATATATATATATATATATATATATATCTATATATATAATATACTATATATTATATATAAATATATAATAATATATGTTATATAATATATATATAATTATATTATATATATATATAATATATATAGTAATATATATATATTATATTATTACATATATATATATATTACTATCATATATATAATATATTATATATATATATATATTATATATATTATATTATATATATTATAAAATATAATATATATTAATATAATAAGTATATATATATATTATATCATATATATATATAATATATATATGTATATATGATATATACTATATATATATATATATATATATAGCTAACTCGTGCCCAATTTGTGTCTTAAGTTCCTTTTTGACTGTACCATGCTACCGGCGAATATTTTTTTTAAAAAAAACGCTACAGCTATGCAGCTACGTCGGATGCTTTTTCGAACATCAACTCGCACATATATATATAGAATATATGATATTATAATATTAATATATATAAATATCTATATATATACTATATATAATATATTATTAATATATAATATATATCTAATAAATAATATATATATTATATTATATATATATATACTATATACTATAATATATATATTATATATAGATATATATATCTAGAATTATTATATTATATTTATTTAGAATATTTCATATAGAATATTATATAAATATTATATTAATATAGATATATATAATATATATATATATATATATATATTTATATATTAATTATATATATATATCAGTATATATATTACTATATATATATATATATATTATAATATATATATTAATATATATATATATATATATATAGTATTATATATATATTATAAAACTTTCCCTATTAATCGCTAACCTAACTTCATCTAACCTACCTAAAATAACCTTACCTAACTCAGTTTACTAGGAAACTTGTTTGTTCATTTAATTTATATGTATTCGTTTTACTGTATATTTACTTGAACAGGAAATGATTCTGTTGTGTTGTGTGTGTTGTTGTTGTTGCTCTGTTGTTGTAAAGTTGTTGCCGTTTGTTGGTTTATTTTTTTAATATTGTAACTTTTTCTTATGCAACAGTTTTTTAATTTAATAAAGAATGCCTCTTACTGAGTAAATAAGAATGGCAATTTTGGAGTGAAAAAAATCTTCCAACGAAGCAAATATTCAATCGTTTAAATTTGTTCTCTTTTCCAATTATTATATATAGTATAATATATATTATATACTATATAATGTATAAATATATTAAATATATATATATATATATATATATATATTATATATAATATATATATATATATATATATATATTATATAATATAATATAATATATTACATATAATTTTTTTTCCGGCTTCGACTTCGGCTGCCGGCTACAATCATTTTGAAAATTACTCGGCTTCGGCTTCGGCTTCGCTTCCGGCTTCGGCTTCGGCTTCGGCGTCGGCTTCGGCTTCGGCTTCGCATCTGATTATAATTCCTTTCTTCCATTTATAACATAAATCATTAACTGTTCCAGAAATTTTTATGGTATCATGATAAATTGATGTTTTGTTAATGAACATCTTTTTAACCTAGAATTAAAAACTTAAAATGTTGTACAGGTAATACGAATATGAACACACAGTATGATAAAAAATGTCATCTAACGTTCAATAATTTAATATAATGTCTCTTTTGAACATGAACTGGCCTGTTTCCATCTTTATGTAATTAGATTTCACCGTAAAAGGTTATTTTTCTTTTTTGTTTTTCTTTTTTTTTTTTCTAAAACTATAAAATTATATTTCAGTTTAATTATAAACATGAAAGATTGGTCCCCTTAAACTATGAGCTGCCTGAACATGCTGGTAATAATTTTATTCAACAGCCGATGTTTTATTAAATCTTATATCTAGATATATATATACTAAGTATAATATATATATTTATATTAATATTATTATATATATATATTATATATATTTATATTTATAATATATACTATACTATATTACTATAATAATTACAAATTATATATACTATATGATATTATATATATATATAAATAATATTATAATATATATATATTATACTATACTATATATTATATAGATATATATATCTGAAGTTTATATATATATATATATAATTATATATATATATAGAGATATTATATATATATATATATTCACTGTTTTATAAATTTTAAAAATATTTTCTTTGAAATGTCTGAGCATATGTAATATAGATTTATTGTTGCCTTATCAATTTGTTTTAAAAAATTTGAGCTTCTTCAATAAAATTCCTATAAATGTCTATAGAACGATTCCGATGTTTATTTTTAAATTATAAAAAATTAAAGAATGGAAAATAAATAAATAAATAAATAAATACATTATATATATTATATATTATTATATATTGATATAATTATATATATATACTATATATATAGTATTATATATATATATTATAAGTATAATATAGTATATATATATTACTATGCATATTCTAAACTTAGCATTTTTTCCGGTTTTGAAGCGGGTGTGGTAGCTAACGCCTCTCTCATTCACACTCTCTCATCCTCGCTCTCACTCCACCTCCTCCACCTCTTCCTCGCCAACACCCTAGCCTCGTTCCTCCCTCAATATATATAATATAGTATATATATATATATTATATATAGATAACTACTATATATATATAAATATATAATTATATATAATAAATATATGTATATTAATATTATATATAATACTAATAATATATATATTATATATATACTATATTATATATATAAGTATATAAATACTATATTATATACATATATCTATAATATATAAATTAATATATATAATATATATATATATAATATATATTAATCTATATATTAATTATATATATATATATATATATAATATATATATATATATATATATAATATTATATATATAATATATATATGTATAATATATAATTATATATATATATATATATATATATATATAATATATAATATATATATATATATCAATATATAATAATATATATCTTATATTATATAATATATACCTATATGATCTATATATAATAAATATATTATAATAATATAATATATAATATACTATCTAATTATATATTATATATATATATATTATATTATATATTTTATATATAAATATATATATATAGTATATATTATATATATATAATATTCTGTACATATCTGAATAAAATGATGATGACTTCACAATACAAGGAACATATCTTGTTGCGGGAGAACACTTGATTCCGTCAATTATCATTTGTTTTCCATATAGTAATCAAAAAGAAGTAATAGCAGGAACTATTTTCTTTACACGACGAATAAAGAACAAAATCTTTTCTTGTTCTTTCATAATAATAGATGGACGATAATTTGGTGATAATGTGTTCTATGTAGAAACCTATCTCTGTGAGAGGTTCTCTTGAAAACATCAATATATTAATTATAATATATTATATATATATATCATATATATATAATATATAATATATTATATATATATATATAATATTATAGTAATATATATATATAATAAAATATGATATTACTATACTATAGTATTTTCATTCTGTCATTGCTCGGTAAGTTTGTTGTTCCCACCCGTGTTCTATAAGGAAAAACATATTACCTATCAACCGAAATAATTTGCTTCTTCATTTAAATTAATAAAAACAAATATTCTTTTCAATAATTTCCACTTTGCTGAACACAGCCATTTTCCAACGACGCTCAACTTCTTGTCTTAATCGACAAACCAATGCTGAGATACTATGTATAGAACACTTTAATTGTCCCTTACTTGTCTTAATCCTAAATTTCAGTCAACAGGTGGATTTGTGCAAGTTACACAATAATTTTGATGCTGTTTCTTGTATGTATTTTGTCTTCCATTAAGCTACCTTATGCAGGTTTATGCTATTTTTAAACATTCCTTTATCTTTTCTTCTTATTTATCCCTTAACAGTTTAACTCATCTGACTATCCGAAATTCATTGAATTCTTAAATTCCAAAAGAGTGCAGTTCCTCTTGTGCTCTCCTTTCTTTGAAGACCCCATTCTTGATGATTTCAATATATAAGCCACCAATGACTTTTCTCTTCACAAGATGCCACCAATGAACTTATTTACAATTTTTCAAGTTAGAACAAATGGTTATTTCACCTTTCATTTTTTAAATATTCCTTATAATAATGAAGCTAAAATAAAGCTCGGCATTTTTTTTTTCAGATTTATTATTTTTCTCCTTATGTTAATTAATCTTTGTCCGCCTCCGAGTTCATCTCATCTATCATCTCCATATCTCAAAACCATCTTCTATCTCTTGAACTTTTTGGCCTTTATATTCGGTGCAAAGGTTACGAACACCGGTAATGTTAACTTGTTAGATATTTTTTTTAAAGCAAGTTCACAACTCACGGGCAGTTCCTTATTTTTGGAGGGGAAATACTCTAGGTAACTGCTACCAAGGATCCTAATTACTAACCGAACTCGTTCCCTTAGAATGATTACTGCTTCTATAGGAATGGTCCCATACAATGCGAAAAGCAAGTAAAATAGGTCTTTGATTTAGCATTGAAGCCATAACATTCCATATTTCTTTCTGAAAAAAAGTTAATTAAAACATTAATTTAATAATTCTTCATTCTCTTACATTTACGTAGGATTGTTACCGTCAGAAATACCATCACAGTCATGCTACTTTTCTTAGCGGATCGGTAAAATTGTATTCTTATGAGACAGCTAAATTTCTTCTAAGGAGAAAATGAATTGCTTTCTATCTCCTTCTTAATATTTTAAATACCAACATTAATTATATCATTTCTTCTTCAGTGCTTTTGCCTATTTTAGTTTCTTCGTTCAGATTGTATAAGTACTTTTTTAGCATTCTAATGAAGCTGAAGTCTATGCACCTTTCTTGGATGATATTTTTTTCTTTCTGGCGATTGAAAGAGGAAAACGACGAAACCATG
>JABUQX010021497.1:22500-25000 GCA_015478945.1 Trachelipus rathkii
TTCACAGTTCTATATGTTGCTTGAAGGTATTCATTATTGTAAGATCTTGAAATTGGTCTTAGTGTCGACGAAAAAGGTCACGTTAAAACTGAGGTTGGTTAGACCTGGATTAACGGCGGACTTAAAGTTCCCGTCTTCACTGTTGGTAGTTGTCTGAAGGCGTCGTTTAGAGGGTGTTCATCTTTCTGGGTTCACCAATTATTAAGTTGGAAGTATGTATATTGAAATAATCTTGTTGGATACTCCTCCACTTTAAAAAGTGGTTTGCATAGCGTCTTCGTAGGGTCTTCTGTTTCGGCTTTTTTCTTTTTCATCTTTGTAGTTTTTTTTATGGAGACGAACTTCTTCTTTTTGTTGGGTTTTAGGTAAAACGACTTCTTATTGGAGTTTTTATTCTTGGGAAAGTTAGATACTTTTACATTATTTTTCAATTCATGTTATTACAAAAAATTTTTAATTATTATAACATTGAATTAAACAACTACCAAAATCAACTTACATGAACATTCGTAGCAGGTTTTCTTTAGGAATTTCTAGATTTTTTATTTTATTACATTACGTAAGACATATAAAAATATTATTCTATTTTTTTAATATTTAGTATTTAAACTTTGTTAACAAAAATATGTACAATAGTATTCGTGAAACCAATAAAATATTTCGCGGCAATTTTACTATCAACTGTTCACATATATATATATATATAATATATATATATATATATATATATATATATATATATTATATATATATATATATATTACTTATAAGTGATATATATATTTATATATATATATTATATAATATAATATAAAAATATATATATATATATAATAAGTTGCTTATGTATTTAATATGTTAATTCTATTCTATTTTCTTGATTAAATAAATATATTCCTTGATGGTAGAATTCACTGGTTTTTATTTCTTTAAGAAGATTTTTCTCAATAGATATTAATACTAAGCTGGAAATAATAATGATAGCTCTTAAATTCAAAAATTTAGGCCAAAAATTGGCACTTCGCTCATCAGATCATTTTCTTCTTGAGGCTTAATTTAAAAGAAAAAAAAACTTTACTTAATATTTCATGCAATGCCTGTTAAAATTTTAATTTGAAGATTTATTGGAAATTATTTAATATGTATAGCATGTAACTATTTTAAAAAGGCATAATTTGCATGATTTATTTACTTTTACTTCGATTTCTTTTAATGTGAAAAAAAGATATAATTCTCATACTAAGTGACTCACTGCCGTACGGACACGGACGCTGAAAGAAGGTAAAAGTTTCAAAAGCTTCTTTTCGACGAGTGATTTCACATACGATATCGTTTTATTTTTCCAAATTAAATTTGAATTTTAAGTAAAAATATTTTGTAAAGAATTTCACTGTTTATAAGTAAATTTATTATTTTAAGCGTGGAAAAAAGTGTAATTTTTACAGTAAATAAGAAATTAGCTTATTTTAATAGATTTATTGTTAAAAAAGATAGGTGTATCCTGGGTAGCTAAATTCAGTAAAGTTTTAAATTCAGACCTTTTGTAATTTACTTAAAATTGATCATTTATTACAAAACTGAACGAACTGCTCTCTCTCATCTCTCTCTCTCTCTCTTCTCTCTCTCCTTCTCTCGTCTCTCTCTCTCTGCTCTCTCTCTCTCATCTCATCTCTCACTCTCTCTCTGCTCTCTCCACCAAAAATTATAACCAAACGATTGGTAAAAAAATACCATCGTATCAAATACATAATTATAATGATTAACAATCAAATAAAAAAATTAAAAAAATAGAGAGATTAATTGTAATAATTAATGCGAGGTTTAGATGTGAACGAGCCTTCAATTTTATGAATATCTTTTAATTACCTAGGAAAAGCATTGCTCCCTCTTGCATATCAGGACCGCACGCTAATTTGAGCATAAATATATATATATATATAATATATAGATTATATATATATATTATAATAATATAATATAATATAGTAAAATATTACTAATAGTAATATATATATATATAAATAATAATAATAAATATCATACATTATAGGTCGATGAAGCGAAAGAAAAAATTTTACAAGAAGAGTCGAGGGAATTAATTTGTTAATAAAAATGTATTTTATGAATTCTAGGAATAACAATTACATAATTTCTATTAATTGAACGTTACAACTTTAAAAACCTCTCCTGTGAAACTTGATTTTTTTTGTATAGTTGATTAACAAATAAGCATCAAAATAGGTGATAAAATTTTGAGTTAACAAATGTGTTACCCTTCTTTGTTGAATCGGACAATAATATATAGATATAATAATATATACATATTATATTAATAAAAAATATAATATATATATATATATATAATATAATATTAATAATTATAAATATATATATAATATATTAATATATATATATATAATATATTATATAATATATAATATATATATATTGAAAAACTATCATTTTTTTGTAGGAAACAAACAATTCTTTTACACACGAA
>JABUQX010021497.1:30000-45000 GCA_015478945.1 Trachelipus rathkii
TCACAACCCATCTATAAGCTCAAAAAAGATAAAAGGCTTTCCATTTGAAGACCTGATGCCGTACTGATTTATGTAACAACAATTGTTGTAAAATCTTCAAGCGTTTACGTAATTTAAATAAATTTGGTCACACTAACATCATTCTCCCCAAATTTTAAGAAACGATTGCAAGTTATTCCATTCAATAAATGCTATAATTAAGATAATTTGTTTTAATTAGGCACGTAAAAAATAAAGCAACATTAATAAACCTTATTATTTCTTAAACTCAAAAAATGCATATACAATTGAAATTTTACTATATTATCATGAATTTTAATTTTAAAGAAAAATTTTCGGTATAGATATATTAGGTGGAGGTTACAAAATTATCAATAAATGTTAATAATAGGATATATACTTCTTATAAATCAGTATCCGAAAAGCTTAAAGATACTTAATAGCTTTTTACAATTAATTTTCTGTCAGAATAAAAAAAAAATTTTTTAAATTTCAATTTTCTTCAAATTTTTTTATATACATTCGAGTTATTTAAATAAAATTATCAGAATAAATAGAACGTTTAAAGAGTTACACAGCTTTTACTCCCCTAGATATTTTTTGTCCACATGCTGAAATATTTGACCACTGGGGCAAATAATTTTTCAATTTTAAACAGCCAGACAATGGACATTGCCAAAGGATCAGATGTTGCGTATATAGAAAAATACCGCTAATAATATATATATATATAATATATATATATATAAAATATATATATATATTATATATAATATTAATAATATATATATATAATAATATATGGTATGTAGTGTGGTATAACTAAGTAATGTAGTAGTATATATATATATATAATATATATAAATATATATATATTATATATAGATATATATATAATATATATAATTATATATAGATAATATATATATATATATATATATAATATTATAATATATATATATATATAATATATATATATCTATATATAGAATATATATATATTATATATATATATATATATATATATAAAATATATATATATATAAATATATAATATAATATATATATAATATAGTATATATATTGAATATATTATTATATATATATATATAATAATAGATGTATATATATTAATAGATACCAATTACAAACTACTCAGAAAATGTTCATAAAATTTGAGAAGAAAAAAATGAAACGTAAAAAAAAATTAGAAAACAGTTGTCAAATCTTGGGCAATTATCCATCGCACTTTTCCTTTAAAAAAAAAAAAAAAAAAAAAAAAAAAAAAAAAAAAAAAAAACTTTACAAGGAAACTTTTGAGATTAATTTTGAAAACGGTTGAAATTTGCTTAATGACATGGCACAAACTGATTTCCGATACCATCTAAACTTCTCAAGGCTCTCTTTTTACACAGGAACTCAAATAGGCAATTCATATTGGGACAAGATATCAACGATTGTTAATACAGAAAAAATGCTCCGAATCGATGTTTTGTAGCTCGACCAATATATTATCTACTCGAGAATAGAGACGAAACGGTCATAAACTGGAAATGAATTTTGTAAAAAAAAATTTAGTTTGACATTTTTTTTAAAAAAGTTGATTTTCAGATTTTATCTCAGCTTCAATGATATTATGTATACTTATACATAGTAAATTACATTATGTTTAAAGAACAAATCTATGAATACTTACAACTGTTACAATACTTTACAATTTTACTCTTCAAATGGAAATAGACATATAAATCCTAAATAAACAGTTGAAAAATAGCTGAATCAAAATGGATAGAGATGAATCATATTATTTATTAGTCTCCATGGTAAATGTTCACTCTTGTCTAAAGAGAAAATGTTTTTGTAGTAGGTAATGTGTTACATGAAAAATGACAAAAAGTTCATGAGAATTGGACCTGGACACGAAACTGCACAGATAAGAGAACACGTAGAACAGAAAAGGCATCAATGATAACTTGTGATAATTAGTCAGAGTAAAATCAATGTTAGATAAGTGCCATACTGTTACGAACAAATGGACAGATAGTAGAGTCCATTATTGCACGACGAGAATGGTTCAAACACGGAACACACGGAATGATTTTACCTACCTTGACCTTTTTTGAGGACCCAGAATGTTACTGGACCTATGATCCTTTTTTTGATCCTTGTTACCTTTTGGACTGACCTTAATTTTGAGCCCAATTTTTACCTGACCTTGCCTTTTGGGCCTTTACCTTTTTGGGCATTTACCTTGTTTTCGACCACAACCCTTCCGTCTTTCCATGGTCATTTTTGGCCACGCGTATTTTTTGGCTCCCTTAATTTTTTGGCAAGCCCTAATTTTTTGGCAAACCCTTAATTTTTAGCACCCTTTCTTCGAAAGGTGCGCCAAACGGTTGCGTCAGGCAACCGTTGTACGTATTAACCCCCCCTATGTTTTACGCACCCCTAATTTTTTAGACCGTGGGCCATTTTTGCCCACGGTAATTTTGATCTTCTTTAGGGGCTTAGCCCTATTTTTGATGTCTTTACCTTTCTTTTCTCCAAAGCTTGCCAAATACCATGGGTCAATTTGGGCCCACGGTAATTTATGGCTACCCTTTGGTCTTCCAATGGGCAATTTTGGCCCACGGAAATTTTCGACCAACCCTTTGGATATCCATGGGTCAATTTATTGAACCCACGGGGTAATTGTTCAACCAACCCTTTGGATGCCATGGGTCAAAATTTTGACCCACAGGTAATTTTGTGTCACTTCTTTAGGACTTAGCCCTTTTTCTGATGTCTTAACCTTGTTTGACCCATGATATTTCGCCTTTGACCTTGCCACATACCATGGGTCATTTTGACCCACGATAACTTGATGGCTTTGATTCCCAATCAGCGTAAAAGATCTAAGGGATGTCTATTAGTGTCTATGAGTAATTAGGGATGAGGTGCCAGCGTGAGTGCCAGGTGAAGTTACCAAGTGAAGTGCCAATGACAGTGCGCCAAAATGAAGATAGCCAAGTGAGAGTTGCCAAACGAGTGCCAAGTGAGCTGCCACATGTGCCAAGTGAGTGCCACATAGTGCCAACTGAGTTCCACTTTTTTTTCAAGCCTTTTTCTAGCCTCCCCTAGACCTAAGAATACCCTGAATATGGGTGTCTACCCCTAGGTTAAAAGGTATGAGGAATCGATTGGTGTATTTACAATCTGCTAGAATGCTTCCTACTATAGAAGTTAGTATTTTTTATAACAACTATAATAGCATGAACAGAATAAGTATCTAAGAGTTACACAGTGAGACAGTGATCGCAAACGTTTCAGAGTCCGCGTTCGCAGGTCAAGCCCCTCCTCGAAACCGCCGCCGCGTGCGCCCGCAGGCGCAAAATTACCGCGTAACCGCCGCCGCGTGCGCCCGCAGGCGCATATTTCAGCGTAAACCCGCCGCCGCGACGTGCGTCCGCAGACGGCAAAAATTCCCGCGTGAACGAAAAATATTGATCAATGTAAACATATTCAAAGAATTCGTTTCAAAATATACTACGAGTCCATCATTTTTTAACTACATTGTACGAAATTTATTAAAAACATATACTTTACATACTTAAAGCAGTAAAAGCAGTTAAAACAAAGAGGTGTTATTACCTAACACCCTAGGGATTAGTATGCCTTTGTTTTTCGCTTTACTGCTTTAACTTTCTGCTTTACTGCTTTAACTCATGTTTTACTGCTTTAACTTTCTGCTTACTGCTTTAACTTTTTCTGCTTTAATGCTTTAACTTTCTGCTTTATGCTTTAACTTTCTCTTTTACTGCTTTAACTCATGTTTTACTCTTTTAACTTTCTGCTTACTGCTTTAACTTTCTGCTTTACGCTTTAACTTTCTGCTTTACTGCTTTAACTTTCTGCTTTACTGCTTTAACTAACATACATTACATACCTTTTAAAAGCAGTAAAGCAAGTTTAAAACAATAGAGTGTTACCTAAAACCTAGGGATTAGTATGGCTTATTGTTTTACTGCTTTACTGCTATTAGCTTCACTGTTTTACTGCTTTAACTCTCTGCTTTACTGCTTTAACTCGCTGCTTTACTTGCTTTAACTCATATATTGATTAACATTATGTTTTCATTTTATATTTTTTTTATTATTTTTATTATTTCTATTTTATTTTTGTTTAATACTTTTTTATTTTTAATTTGTAAATGTAAGAATAAAAAACACACAGAGTTTCGGTTATATAAACATTATTTTAATAAAATGCACGAAATTTATTAAAAAACTTTTTTATAATAAGAGTTTTAAGGAAGTAAAATCGCGTTTTTTCATTTTAAAGCATATTATTACAATAATGCAGAACTATTAAAATCATTGACATACAAATTTATAGCATCAAATATATTTACAAGTTTATTAAACCATACATTATTTAAAAACATATAATAAATAAATACCAAATGACTCCAATAAAATTGGAATTAAGGGCTTGAACAGGTAAGACATAGTTTTTACACAGATTAAATTTTATAATTTTTAAAAATAAGGTAATATAATGATATTCAATATAAATTTTAAGTTCAAAGAATCAATTAGTGAAGCAGTATTCGTTTTTTGCTCTAAAACGGAAATCCAGATGTCCTGTGAGGTGATTGACCGAGGCAATTAGGGAATATGAAGCAGGTTCCTTCTCCCAACTTTACAGAGTTTATCTCGTTAATAGCAAACACACCTAAAGCGAGGTTCATTTTTAAACACCGATTTTATTTCCTCTTCATTCATCTTTGATAATTTCAAAAGTACGTGCGTACTCTGTCAATTTAAATGAGTTGAGGATGCTCAAGATAGACCACTACAGTGATGGGTGATTGTAAAATCGATCCAAAAGAGAGATTTAGTCCTAGGGTGCCCTTTCTCAAAATGTTTAAATGATAGGCGTTACAAGCTGAAAGGTCTGCAGTAAGATCATACGCATATAAATTACTATTCTTGGCTATTCTCAAGATTAAACCTGTCCCGCTATCATTACATGATACAGTATTGGCTATAAGTCGTAAAAAGGCCGCGTACAGAGAGATAGGTCTCCGTTGTATAACATCATAATCACGTCCGTGAGGTAGTCCATTCACATGTAAACTGATGCCCCTAAGTCCGAAAGGTGTGAAATTTATAGGGGGACTTTTTATAATTCCCGGAGTAGGCTTCATGTTCCACATTCCCTCTTCATGTTCCAAAATCCCTATTATTACTTTCTGTGGTAAAAATTTCCGTTCACAGTTAGGGATAATTGATACTCGATAAATCCTTGAGTGAAATAAATATCTTGGTTTCACTCTCTTAATAGGTACTTTGCTGTAGTATTCAAAAGCAAATTTTCAATTTCCAAATTCGGTGTGGTGATAATTTCCACTTTTCTAACATAGAGATAAGCCTCCGCAGTTTGAAAACAGGTTCAGGGAACATTTACAGCTTAGCAGTAGGTGTACTTTTTATTTAGACAAATTTAGGATTTGATCGTATAAAATGATTCTAAGTATCTACAGATGGTAGAATGAGTCTTTCTTGAGAGAAGATATCGCCATTTAATCGTCCGTAAAAAATTTCATAAGTATTATTTATGACTTTAGCTGCTTTATCTATATTCAGCTTCATCTTTGGAACTGTAAAAACCACATGATTGAAGATTGAGATTGCTTAGCATCGTCTGAATAAATTTAACAAATGTTTATATGAGCTCCATAAGGATAATTAGGCAGCTGATTGCACTAGTGAAGTTCCGTTTAAGATAACTTTCACCTGGGGTGAAAACATGTATACAGGAAATTTTGATTTTGTTATTATCGTTTATTCATTCACCGTAGGAAGATCTGTACCATTAGGTTTTGTCAATTTCGTTTTTACATATAAAAAAACACATTAGAGGGATCTAGGTATTGATCAGAAATGCCTGGAATATTGAACTCTAGAGGAACATCGGTATTGGTAATTGAATGAAAAGAGGATTAATACTGATAAAGTTGGACTCGCTAACGCTAATCTGTGTAGGTTTTCATGAGAGAATTCCAAATTCATCTTAACAGACAATCAGACTAGAAGGATGAAGAAATGCATCTGATGTTGCGAAGCTTTGGTCGTATAATGAACATTTTCATGAAAAACCTTACTTATATACACACATCGTAAAAAAGTTATCAGTTAGTAATTAAATAGCAAATACATCAATACATTTTTTCTTTAGAGTTTTTTTCCGCTTAGCCTTTTCTTTATGACAATCTTCTTGTTCCCTCGACCTTGTCCTGACATTTTACGTCTTATTTTACGCTTAACATCATCCAACAGCTCATCTGAAACATCGGCTATGCGTCTTTTTAATGCTGTACGAGGATTATTTCCTGCAGCAATATCTTGAAGTATGCAAACCTGTTCTTATAGCCTTTTTACCTATATATTCCCCGCCTTTCCTGAGTAAAGGCCTTGCACTTCTCCATAGCTTGGCAAAAAATCCACCAAGACCATACCCCTCTGTGCATTTTTGTTCCCCTGAATACCTTTTCTTCGTCCATTTTTACAGGAGTGTTTTTCTTATACTATCTTTACACTGTGAGAGTATGTTAAATGAATGAAAAATATATCTGATCTACACCTCTTATATATTCCATTATCCTGTAATTACTGCATCTGTTCTCTTTCTAATATGAACTTTGCATAACAATGCACCGTGTGTAAAGGGAAAAGGATTCCTTCTACATCTTTTATATGCAAGCGTACAGAGTCAAAATTTGATCTATTCAGAAGTAGATAAATGAACATTAGGGAATGTGATAACTTTACTCTCTTTGGGAAAATATACTACTTTTAATAAAGGAGCTTTAGTATTACCTACATATTGATGATCAAATATTTGTATATACATAAGCCATACCTGGATGATTGAGCATCTCGGATGAGGTACATGTATAATGCAGTACTCGATCGGTCTTCATCTTTGTTCAGTGAGTCAGCGGTATTCTCACAGATAGTATAAAACCCTCTTCAAGCATAGTAGGGATTAATCATGAAAGTATATCCAACTCAAGCATCACGTCTACGAAATATGTTGCTTTGCCATGTGATGTTCGAGAAAAAAAACATGTCCCGGTCTCGTAGGTTTACATTTACTTTTGAACTTAAAGATAATATTACTTTATCTTCATAGGTAACGCATTTTAGTTTTGTATACCAAGTCCTTCCACATAATACTCATATCAAAGAGAACGTTTAAATGACTAAAAATAGCAGGAACCGATTTAAAATAAGACCGTCGCAGAACAAATTCTTCAATGAAGTATTCTTTTGTAGCAAGTGTGGTCGTATTCATCTTTTTGGCAATTGTAGTTTCTTTTCAGAAAACGAGTACCTTCCGCTTGTAATATAGTTTAAACACATTCTACACTTCTGTACACCGTCATCCAGAATAGATTGTGAGGCAAATTTTTCTATGCCGTATTTAATATTCATTTCAACATAATCCACTTCGTATGCCTCTCTTCAAGTTGATAGGATTCATTAGCACAGTGTAAAATCCGAGAGTTTTATTATCAGAGTAAATCCGAAGGAGGCTGAAGAGGCAAGATTATATAAGGTGATCTACACTCTCCATGAGTTATAATGACAACTGATTAATGATTCTTAACTCACTTGCTTTATATAAGTATTAACTTGCAGGATATCCCTCCATTTCACAAGTAACTGCTTATTTTTCCTTTACCTCTCGTAGCTAATATTTTTCAATTTTATATCATGAGTTACAGGATTGAACCTTTACTTTTTGGTATTCCTGCTTTATAAAATCCGCCTGTTTATTTTTTTTCACCATTTAAAATCTTCCAGATAATTTATAACTTAAACTATCACGACTGATATGGTTGGATATTGTGGAACTTTAAAAACTCCGTAGCAAACCGGATTCATATCCTTTTCTAAACCTTTCTTCTGTTCGAAGAAACTCTTACATAATCGTTTACCTTTATTCCTGAATTATCTTTTATTTGTTTTCTTTTTCATACAGATGTGTTCGATGGCCTCTAGTTTTTGACATTTCTAAAGGAGTTGCCTTTATAGTTCTATGGTAAGACCTGTTATAAGAAAAAGAGAGATAGTCCAGTATATCAATATATTTAAAAGTATTCATTTTAGTAAAATATCTATGCATGCGTTCTTTAATAGTACGTTGGACTCTTTCAACTATTGCCGCTTTGTTTACGAAAAATGTATTGTAATAGCTTATACAATACTCCCAGAGCATCTCCTGAAACTCTCGCCCTTGAATTCCATCCTGAATCTGTCCAAAAATGATTAGGTGTTCTCCGACTCGGTCCTCATAATTTCAAGTACCAGCATCGGCAACTGAGCTGATCTTTTATCTTTTATTGGCCTCAACCACAAGTATCTGGAGTATACGTCAATTGTAAAAAAGTATATATTGAAAACCTTCATTATAAGAGCTGTATTTAATCATTTTTTTTTTTCCGAGGATAAAATCTAACTGCCATATGCGTATCGAGCTGCGGAGATAGGTTTCCGTGTAGGAAATTTTTTTCTTACAGGTTTATCGTAGAGTAAATGGCCGTCTTCACCCTCCGAAATATGCTTCTTAACTCGTTTTCTCAATATTAGGAACCTTAAAGCAAACCTATTGAAACCCCCAAAACTATTTGGCTCCCTCAGATTGAAGTAATACTTATCAACTACCTCCTTTGCCTCCATTGTCACGACACAGTGTAAGCTAAAATATATTATATATATATATATATATATATATATATATATATATATATAAATATATATATAATATAATATATATATATATATTATATATATATACTGATAATATATATTATTATATATATATTATATATATTTGTTTTTTTAAAAATGTGATATTAGGTCACAAGGGAAAAAGAAAAGAGAAAAAGATTTAAAATAACATTTTTATTTATATCACAAACATTACAACTAAATATATATATAATACATAATTACGATTTATCCAACTAGACCTATTATAAGGTGTTTTTCTTAGTCGCCCTGTAACACGTTTAAATTTATCTGAAGCGTAAGAAGTGCCTGGACTTGAATCAGGTCTTGGGGTAATGGGGATAATATTATCCAAGTCTGCTAATCGTGTTGTATTTAAGATTAAACTTCTGGGAAAATTATAGTCTGAAGTTCTTGTTTGATATCATTCCATCCTTTACAAGGGCCGTTGTCTTCCA
Organism: Trachelipus rathkii; assembly: GCA_015478945.1. Lineage (NCBI taxonomy): Eukaryota > Metazoa > Arthropoda > Malacostraca > Isopoda > Trachelipodidae > Trachelipus > Trachelipus rathkii. Next base: position 39,236 of record JABUQX010021497.1, read on the forward strand.
GTTACGTGAAGAATCCAGCTATCAAATCCACAATATTGATCCTTTAACTATTTCATCATCAAATTACGGATCTCCCCTGCTTCATTCAAAGTTAATGGTCTTTTAAAAATATTAATAAAGCTATTCCTTGTTTTACGCATCTAATTAGGTAAAGCTCTTCCTCTAGGATATTTTAAATTTATCTTCATTTTTCACTTCAAGTACTTCATTAGGTATATCTACATCATCGGTTAACGGGATACGTAGGATGGATGTAGGTGCAAGTCTTTAAGATCTATCAATTTTTGTATGGCCGCCTGATATAAGATGCGTTTCTCATGGATGTTAATGTCTGAATTTGATATCCTGTACACTTCTTTCTCATATTTGATCTGTTCAAACTTTAGGATCATATAAGCTAGGAGGTAGAGGCTGCTGGAAAGATAATGTGTCGTTCACAATATAAGGATTCTGGTGGTGCATCTGTTGCTGCTGATGTGAAAGAGGTTGTAATGTCATTGCATTGGGCTGTAATATCTGCGTGTATGGGGTGTGATTGATGAAACTGGCGAATTGTGATTTGCGCAGTGTGCGGCAATAACTGGCCAATAATTGAGGTTGCGAGTGATTGGAATTTGAGGGAACTGTAATTCTTGTACAGATGCTGATTATTATACTTCATTTTCTCAAACTCATTATATGGAAGTACAAGGCAACCTTCTTCATTATGGAAACCACTTAGTTATCAGGGGAGCTATAACGGAGAAGAGTAATGGGCAGGAACACTACCTTCCTCCTCTCTGTAGTAACTTTCTTTTATTTTTCAAAATTTTTTTATGTTGAGAGAGAGTTTTTTAATGATTTTTCTATAGCGACGTAGCTTTACCTTCTGAGTTCTGTTAAAGGAACATTTCCTTTTATTAGATTTAAACAGACTTCACATTACACAGCTGGAGATTTCTTCATCCTCACTAATTAGTTTACGTTTTTTCGGACAGTTTCAACTTTTGAAAATTTGTTATAAGAGGTAAAATACTTTGCAACTTAGAGCACTCATTATTCAAGTATGTATACAGTTTCTATCTCGTAGCGGTAGAATGTTTGGTACGGAAGCAAGCACTCTGTGCGGTTTTGGGTTGGAAGTTCACACATCAAAAACCCGTTGGGGGATCGAAGTAACCCTTCTTTATAATACTTTAAAGAACTCTTTCCTTTGAAGAGAAACATTTGAGTTGCCAATAACATTAACTTGACGTCATTGTCTCTTCTCTGTGCCAAACAACAGGTAAATACTGTGTGTAAAGAAAACACTTCGCATATGCTTCTTTGATGAAAAAATATTCTTGCGTATTATGAAAAACACCAGAGATATTTTAATGGTGAGAATAACTGTGAAACGCTTCTGCTATTCCAAATTCAATTTGTGCATTAAATCATCTAATACAAATTTTGTGGCCTTGTATATCGTGCAGCAATCTAATAGCGCTCTAGAGTCATGAAATTGAATCACGATCTGGTTTCTTAAATTTTCCTTGGTAAACATTTATCACGCCGTGTTGATTTTTACAGGGTTGTTCAAAAATCGTCCGATTTCCTTTAAAATATTAATAATAGAAAGGTTTTACCACACCCTGTTGTCCAGTACAAGAATGTAGGCCGGACTTTCGGAACGTAAAATTTCTCCAGCATCCATACTGTCAAGAGATAATGAATAATGATTTTTAATTAAAGTTGTAAAAATCAGTAAAATTTATGTTTTAATAAAATTTTCGTGCAATTTTATTTTAAAATAAAATGTTTATATACCAGAAATTCTGTGTGTTTTTATTCTTACATTACAAATTAAAAATTAAAAAGTATTAAAACAAAAATTAAAAATAGAATAATAAAAGTAATAAAACAAAAAAATAAAAAGAAAACATAAGGATTAATAAGATATAATGAGTTAAAGCATGTAAAGCGAGAGTTTAAAGCAGTAAACAGAGAGTTAAAGCAGTAAAGGAGAGAGTTAAAAGCAGTAAACAAGTTAAAACAAAAGCATACTAATCCCCCTAGGTGTAAGGTAACACCTCTATTGCTGATTTACTGATGTACTGCTTTAAGGTATGTAATGTTAAGTGAGTTAAACAGTTAAAGCAGAAAAAGTGTAAGCAGTGAAAGCAGGAAAGTTAAAGCAGTTAAAGAGAAAGTTAAAAGCATTAAAGCAGAAAGTTATTAAAGCAAAGTAAAACATGGTTAAAGCATAAAGAGAAAGGTTAAAGCAGTAAAGGCAGAAAGTTAAAGCAGAGTTAAAAGCAGAAAGTAAAGCAGTAAAGCAGAAAGTTAAAAGTAAAACATGAGTTAAAGCAGTAAAGAACAGAAAGTTAAAGCAGTAAGCAGAATAAAAACAAAGCATGACTAGGCACTCATTGCACTCATTGCACTCATTGCACTCACTTGGCACTCATTGGCACTCATTGGCACTCACTTGGCACTCACCTGCACTCACCTGGCAACACTCATCCAATACTCATAGAACACTAATGGAACATCCCTAGATACTCTTCTTACGGTGAATTGGAAAACATCAAAAGCCATCAAGTTAGCGTGGGTCAAAATTGACCCATGGTAGATGGCAAGGTAAAAGACGAAATATCATGGTCAAACAAGGTTAAAACATCAAAAAATAGCTAAGCCCTTAAAGGAAGCCCAAAATTACCGTGGGTCAAATTTGACCCACGGTAGTTTTTTGTCCAAGGCCGAATTATCATGGTCAAACAAGGTAAAAAGACATCAAAAAATAGGGCTAAGCCCCTAAAAGAAGGAGTTCAAAAATTACCGTGGGTCAAAATTGAACCATGAAGACCAAAAGGGTTGGTCGAAAATTTCCGTGGGCCAAAAATGACCCATGAAAGACCAAAGGGTAGCCAAAAAATTACCGGTGGGCCAAAAGACCATGATCTGGCAAATGGTGGTCAAAACAAGGTAAAACATCAAACAAATAGCGTAAGCCCCTAAAGGAAGATGCAAAAATTACGGATGGCAAAAATGGCCCACGGTCGGAAAAAAATAGGGGCCGTAAAATGGGGTAATACGTACAACGTTTGAACTGACGGCAACCGTTTGGCGCCCCCTTTCTTCGAAAGGGTGCTAAAAAAATTAGGGTTTGCCAAAAAAATTAGGGTTGCCAAAAAATTAGGGTTGCCAAAAAATTAGGGCGCCAAAAAATTAGGGTTCTCAAAAAATTAGGGTTCTCAAAAAATTAGGGTTCTCAAAAAAATTAGGGTTCTCAAAAAATACCGTGGGCCAAAAATGACCCATGGAAGACGGAAGGTTGTCGAAAAAAAGTAAAGTCCCAAAAAGGTAAAGGCCCAAAAAGGTCAAGTCAGGTAAAAAATTTGGCTCAAAAAAGTCAAGCCCCAAAAAGGTAAAAGTCAAAAAAGGTCAAGGTCGGTAAAGGTCAAAAAAAGGTCAAGGGAAGGTAAAATCAGCGTTGGTCATTTGACCATCGTCGTGCAATATGGACCTCCTACTACTAATGACGATAAATGAGCAAAGGAGATATTACTTAAACTGGGATCCATTAAATCTGAAACGTGCAAGTAAACAGCTTTGTAGAAGGACAACAGTTGAAAATAAGACAACTGCAAGAATAAAATTGTAAACAAAAACGCCCAAAGTCAAACAACTGCAGGAATTAAATGGTAAACAAAAAACACCCCAAGTTCGTCAATATAAGAAAGATTTTGGAGAGGCATATGTTCTGAAACAGTGGAATGTAGACTCATGATGCATCTTATATATATAATATTATATATATCAAATATTATATATATATATATATATATAATATATATATGATTTATATATATATATAATAATATATATATATATTAATATAATATATATAATATATTATAATATATATATATACGGTATATATATATATATATCAATATATATATATATATATATAATATACATATATATATATATATATATATATATATATATATATATAATATATATATATATATATATATATATATAATATAATATATATATATATATATATATATATATATAATATATATATATATATATATATATATATATATATATATATATATGAACAATATTCTATTTGATGACAGAATTACATGTTTATGATTTAGAAGGACCGATAGATAGAGAAGTACGATAAAAAGGAAATAGAGGGGGGGGGGCAGTTCGAGGGAGTATTAAAAAGTTTTCGCATAAACAAATAAACCTGTTTGAAACCTGTTTTGAAAAATGTATCTCTACTTTAATCGAGTTTGGCTGTTTTTTTTTTTGTTGTTTTTTTTCGTTTTAAAGTTTTTTTTTTTCTTCTTTAGACTTAAAACATTCGTAGCGACAGTAAAAATGAAAGTTTTTTAAACATGCTTTTTTGTACGCCTTCAACTATTAATGTTTTTTTTTTCTTTTCAAAGGAACAAAATATATAAACTTTTTTCATCAGTAATTTGAAAGTAAGCAAGTTCTAAAATCTTTACTAATGGCTTCGCATTTCACTCACAATCTCACACACACATGCGATATATATATATATATATATATATATATATAATAATATATATAATATATATATATATATATATTATATATATATATATATATATATATATATATTTTATATATATATATAATATATATATATATATATATATAGTATATATAATATATATATATATATATATATATATATATATATATAGTATAATATATATAGTATATATATATATTATATAATATATAATATAACCCACAGGAAATAAAACGAAGTTAAAAATTGTGAGCGAAGCTTTCGAAAGGATCAAACGCCTTTCCTCATTCAAGTTCAACTTTATAAAGTTGAACCTGAATGAGGAAAGGCGGTTGATCCTTTCGAAAGCCTCGCTCACAATATTTAACTTTCTTTTATTTCCTGTGAGGTTATATTAATTTAAAAGTGCACACGGTCTATGGTTATTTGTTAACTATATATATATGATATATAATATATAATATATATAATATAATATATATATTATATATATATATTTATATATATATATATATATATAATATATATAATATACTATATATATATATATATAATTAAAGAAGTGCCATGTAAATAACATTTTATTGAATGTTAAAGGTAAATCCACTAACTAGAAATTGCAAATAATTTGTGTGTAGGTGTGTGTGTTTGTGTGTGTGTGTGTGTGTTAACCTTTTTTTTTTTTTTTTATCTTTTAAAAATTATAATAAATCTGGTTAATTTCTTTCTATTTATAATTTTATGTGTAAAATAGTTTGTTACTTAGATGTGATAATTAATCGTGTGGTTAGCACCATTTATTTATATTGTGTGTTATAAATTATTGGGTGATGCAGTCTGCCAGAAAGTGTGTGGAAGTCAATAGTTAATACAGGAGTGACTTTCGGAGAATATGTCCTCTCTATTCATCTTAGAATATCACATTGTGGCGGTTTTTTTTTCTTTACTAGTTATAAAGAGATACGTAGATACTCCAGAAGACCTACAGTAGTTATCAACAGATATAACTAAGAGCATTTCGGGAAACATCGCTATACTTGCTATAAAAAATATTTTGACGTCGTAACTTGATTTTTATAGGTATAGAGAGCTGCAGTATTCCGTTTTTTCTGTTGAACTGTGAAAAAGGATAGATCAGCATTAATGCTCGAGGTTCTATTCTATACCAAACATCACCATGTACTAAGACTTAAGTCTCTCTCTCTCTCTCTCTCTCTCTCTC
>JABUQX010021497.1:52500-62500 GCA_015478945.1 Trachelipus rathkii
CAGCGAAAATAAAGTTATCATTTTATTAATCAGGAGACATTTTTACCTCGGAAATTAAAAAAAAATTAAAAAATAACGCTTTTTAAAAAAATTAAATTTTTAAAAAAATGTTGGAAAAATTACTGTTTTTTGATAAATCAAAGGATGCGGCTTACTCCCGAGTATGCAGAAAGTTGCCAAATGTTGAATTTTTTTTTTTTTAAAAGGACGAATTTACCCAGAAGTAAACAAGAACGAATAGATAGAGTCGGGGTTTCTCGGCCTAACGGGGGGACACGGGGGGGATTCGTCCCCCCCTCTGTCCCTCCGTCGGCTCCAACCCCCTAAAAAGGATATAAGAAAAATAATATTTTCTCCAAAAAACGGTATTTGGCACTTTTGCTCCCGAGACTACTGCAGCTTTCAAGGTCTTTCACAGAACTTGCGCTATTTCAGGTCTAAGATATTACTAAATTTTAAGGGATTATTAATAAATATTAGAATAAAATAATTTCTGTCAAGTTTCCTCGATGAAATTCGTTCCTGGAATTAGAAGAATTTGTATTTATTTTCCTGTAGATGTTATAAGTTTTCTAGTTACATGCCTGAAGCTCTTCGGATGCTGGCCATACTATATAGTATATATATATATATATATATATACTATATAATATATATATATATATTATATATATATATATATATATAATATATATATAATATATATATATATATATATATATATGTGTGTGTGTGTGTGTGTGGCGGTTAATTTTTCTTCATGATTTCAACTTATTGCTTATTGTTACTCAAAAAGTTAAATAAATGTTATTATGAAACACATATGTTAGTTTCCCTTTTATCTTATTTTTCTTTTTCTTTTCCTTTTTTAAAAAAAAAAAATCTAAAGAGCCTTTAAACTGCATTTGTGGAGAACTAATAATAATAAATAAAAAAAAAAAACTAACCAAATAATGAAAAATTGTAAATTAAATGTTGATCGTTGGTTTTTTCTTCTTTTTCGACGCCTTTAAGTCTTGACAGAGATACACCTCGTACTCGAGCTGATTTTTTCAATGTGGACGAAATAAAACAAAAATAAATAAACACTGCGTAAATTTATTCCGTGTTTTGAGGTAGAAATCTCTTTAAGACGTTGCCAAATCGATGCTGTAGGTCTCTTGATTATTATACACAATTAGAAAAATAAAAATTTAACAAAATAAACATTATTATTATTAACTAATTCGGCAAACAGTGTAACGTTTTACCTTGTTTTCCCTCGTAAATTAATCCAAGCATTCATAATTTGCTTCGTGAAATTTATTTCGCATTATAAAATAAAAGTTTCCTCTGTTTTTTCCCCCCATTTACCTCCTAAATTTTACGTTATTCACAACAACAACAATAAGGCTGTCAAGATTCATCTAAAGAATATTCTCAAGAACAATTAAGACCTTTTATTCAATCTTGTGGAGTGGCTTTTGTGCGCCGCCATATTTATTCTAGATAATGAAACGAGATTTTTTGACGCATAAAAGTCTCTACCTATGCCCCCCGCCCCTCAACTACCTCCTAAAGTTTTCGTACCCGTGTGTGAACCATTATCTGATATAATTTATCTCAACTTCTTTACCTTTGTTGTGTATACGTTTCATAGTTAATTAATTAAAAACAGGTCCGAAATTTTCAGCAAAATTTGGGACTGTGATAAAACAAGTGCATGACGGACATTTTTTTTTCTTACTCAAAGAGGTGGTCCTCTCTAATAATAATAATAATAATAATAATAATAATAATAATAATAATAATAATAATAATAATAATAATAATAATAATAATAATAATAATAATAATAATAATAATAATAATAATAATAATAACAATAATAATAATAATAATAATAATAATAATAATAATAATAATAATAATAATAATAATAATAATAATAATAATAATAATATTTGTAATAAAACCCAAGGAAGATGGGAATGTGAACTTTAGTACTTCAATAATTTATAATCGGTAGTTTGAAATAAATTTACAAAATAATAATAATAATAATAATAATAATAATAATAATAATAAATAATAATAATAATAATAATAATAATTAGTAATATTGAAATTTTATTTTTAAAAGGATTTATTAACAATGTTATTTCTGTTTATATATATATATATATATATATTAGTATATAGTTAGATAGATAGATAATAATATATATATATATAGTATATATATATATATATATATACCAGATATATCTTTATTATATATAAATTATTTAGATATATAGATATAATATAAAATATATTTATATATATTATATCTATATTAATATATAATATATATATATATTATATATATAATATATATATAATATATATTATATTTATATAGATTTAGAGATAGATATTTATTTTGTTATTTCTGTATATATATATATATATATATATATATATATATATATATATATATATATATATATATATATATATATATATATATATATATATATATATATATATATATTATATATACAACAACAACAATAAACTGTGACAAAACTTAACAAGATTGATTGAGCCATATTTAAGAACTGTCCCAATAATAATGCCATGTGCAAATAATAAAAAGATGAAACTATCCGATATGTTGTTAAAAAAAGTTAAGAACTTTGTAAATAATGTTTATCGTTTAATATTTTGAGTTAGGAAAGTTTCTTCTAAGAGTAAACAATTTGTTGCATTTTTTTTCCTCGAAATATTTCGAATGAAACTTATTTTGGAGATATTTAAAGTTTCCAAGAAGAAGGAAAAAAGAATTTAAAGATAAATGATCTTTTATTTTGTAAATATAAAATAATTTCTTGATATAATTATAAATTAAATAACTGTGAACATTTTAATTACTATATTGTCGTGGCTGCCCATGTTCAATTCCATGCTACTAGCCCTAAATAAATATTGTGAAAGTCTTTCTTTTAAATTACACAGAAGAGTAGTGGTTCTCTTACACTGCAACTCTACCAACCCATAGAGATATACCCTGAGTCTCTTTATTGCTATTCAGTAGTGACTCTCATACAATACGTGATTAACAAATAGAGAAATATTTAAAGAAGAAAATTGAATTTTTCTTCAAATTTTAAACAGATATCAAATAGGTACATTTTAATACTAGTAATGTTGATGACATTTTGAACCAAAATATAATAATAATAATAATAATAATAATAATAATAATAATAATAATAATAATAATAATAATAATAATAATAATAATAATAATAATAAAATTAATAAAAATAATAAATAATAATAATAATAATAATAATAATAATAATAATAATAATAATAATAATAATAATAATAATAATAATAATAATAATAATTATAATAATAATAAAATAGATAATAATACAGAATAATAATAATAATAATATAATAATAATAATAATATAATAATAATAATAATAATAATAATAATAATAATAATAATAATAATAATAATAATAATAATAATAATACAGAAGAAAATAATATAATAATAATATAATAATAATAATATAATAATAATAATAATAATACAGAAGAAAGTAATAATAATAATAATAATAATACTACTGAAGAAAGTAAAAATAATAATAATAATAATAATAATAATAATAATGGTAATAATAAAGAATAATAATGATATTAAAATTAATAATAATAATAATAATACAGAAATAAATAATAATAATGATAATAATAATAATAATAATAATAATAATAATAATAATAATAATAATAATAATAATAATAATAATAATAATATTAATAATAACTACAATAATAATAATAATAACTACAATAATATATAATAATAATAATAATAATAATAATAATAATAATAATAATAATAATGTGAACACGGTGATTTGTTTGGACCTAAAAAAGTTTACCCTATGAGATAGAATATAATAATATATAATATATTATAGGGTAAACTTTGAACCTAATTAGAAAACTTGTTTCGATCTAAAAAAAATCGATATATTTTTTTTTTTAAACTAATCGATTTACTGAAATGGGAATGAAGCAACTTTGCCACATGCTGTTATTAAAAAATTGCTACAATTACGATATATATATTTAAAGGAACGTTATTCGGTAAAATAAGTAAGGTTATGATAAGTTTTGTTAAGTATACACAGATTTTCTGTGTATACTTAAAAAAACTTAAAAAAACTAAACGTAGTGGGTTCTAAACCAAATTAAAAAAAAAAAAAAAACATTCGGTGGATGGAATATATTTTTATATGAGATATATTTGGCTGGAATTATTTAATCCTCTTACATGGGGACGAAAGATATTTAAAAAAAAACGATTATCCAAAAAAATATCGATATTTCGTCAGATTACTCTAATCTCAATTTTTATCCTTGTTTCGTTTTCGATTGAGGTAGTTTGGTCTTCATATATTTTACTGGATGACATACTTTCGCTGAGTGTTGTATTTATTGCCGCTGCTCACGGGAAAACATTCCATTTACCCTCAAACTCGAAGTCCTTCCTGGAGAATATGCCATAGACTTCTTTCTTTTCGCTTCTCGAGACGTTAAAATCTCTGCCTCGCCATACATCGAGTCTTCAAGGGCACACCAAGTGAATGAGTGATATCAGAGCAAAATCTTTGAATCTGACAATAAATCTCATATAAAAAATTTGATTGTGACATGATGCTGATTATATACCTAGATTTAACTTTCCTGACATTTTATTAGTAGTTATATAAATAATATATATATATATAATATATAGTGTATTATATTATTAATTATATATATATAATATAGGGTTATAGGTATATATATATATTTAGGCTGGTAGTATTCATGTAGTTGTATGTGTGTCTTTGCTTTTTGTGGTGTTTGTTGTGTGTGTGTTTTTAGTGGGCGGGGTTGTGTGTGGTGTTTTGTTGGTGTTGTGTGTTGGTGTGGATTGTGATGTGTTGGATTGTTATTACGGTGGTTTGTTGACGATTGTGATTTGTGTCGTGGGGGGTCGGTGGGGTGGAGTGGTGTCTTGGTGGTTTGTCGGGTTCGTGGGTTGCGTTTTGTTAGGGGTTGGTTGTTGTTTTTTTTGTAGGTGTTGGTTTTGGTGTGTGTTGGTTTTGGTTATGCAGGTAGTGGGGTAGTGGATTAGATTACTTGTGTGTTTTGGTGTCATTGTAGTTTGGTTGTTTGGCTGGGGTTGGTGGGCTGTGTGTGTGGCATTTGGTGGGTGTTGGTTGTGGGGATTGATCTGAGCGTGTGTTTGTGTGTGGTGCTGTGTTTTGTGGCTTGATGTGGTTCTGTCGAGTTGTTGTTTGTGGGTTTTGGGTTTGTTAATTGTGGTGGTCGTGGTGTGTTGTCGGCGTACAGTTAGTTTGGAGTAGTTGTTTTGTGGTGTGTCGGTGTGGTGTGTTGTTTGGTGATTATGTGTGTTGGAGTTGTGGTGGGTGTTGTGTGGTGTTGTGTTGCTTGCTGCGGTGTGTAGTTGTGTTGGCGCTTGTTGTTTGGTTGATGGTCGGGAGTATACGGTGTATGGTGTGTGTGATTGGTGATGATTGTCGAGAGGGTTTATTGAGTGTTTATTTAGTAAGTCGGGTGTTTATCGTGTTCGCTGGATTTTTGAGTGTGTCTGTGTGTGCCGATATAGAGAGCTGAGCACATGCTACAGGGCCGACTGCGTGCATAATACTGGTGGCAGGTGGTTGTGACATTCTGTACATCTTCTTGTGTAAGCCAGTTCCGGTAGTATTTGTGTGTGTATAGTTTTTGTTAGTGGTCATTGTTGGGTATGCGTTTGTGTCGTGGCTTGTGGTGTCGTTGTGTGAGGTAAAGTGTAGGTGTGGATTGTTATAGGGTGATGTTTGTTGTGGAGTTTTGGGCGATATAAGTGATTTGAGTAGCTGGGTGGTGGTTGTGTGTGTGGTGGTGTGTACGTTAGGCTGCTGGGTGTTCTCTGGTAGCATGCGTGGTTGCTGTGCTGTTTGGTGTCGTGGTTAGGCATATATAGTTATACTGGTTACTAGCATAGGGATAGTGTTAGCGGATGATGATTTAAGTGACTTGTCGCTGTAGACTGAAGCGTCAAGTGGTGTCGATTGCCGTTACTGACGTCATGTAGTGAATAATAGCTGGTTTTGGTTTTGTCCCATCATCATTAATGCTGTTTTTGTACGCATAAAGATAAGTACATACTCTATGTTATGCGTGGGTGCTTGTCCATTATAGAGTGCATTAGCTATACCGCATTATATTCATTTTAACCTTGGAATGTGGTGTGCGTTTGTTGCATGCACTTAAAAAGAAACATAAAATAGTATGGTGTTTAATTTTATGCTGGGTTAGGATAGACATATCGGGTTGATACTTCTTGAAATGTAAAATGCTAAACTGCCTTAAACTTTCCAATGAGGGTAACGCAGTGGCGTTAACTCTAGTGGGGGGGGGGCCTTCAATGGATTATATGCCCTTCCCCCGAAATTTTTGAGAAAGAAATAAAATTTTTAGTAAATGAATAAATAATAAAAAGTTTTCAAATAAAAAGTTCAGTTAAAAATAGAAGAAAATTGAGATAAAAAAATTCGTGCGTTGTACGTAACGCCAGGTAAAGTTTGCATCGAGAACGAACTATTTGAATGTTTTTCCAGCATTCAACGTTTAAAGAGTAATCGTGATTAGTTTAAGTAGTGTATTCACATATCAGTGATACTTGACTAAAATTTAAGAATCGATGTTGAAGACGCATTTAAACTTGTAGTGTGTAAGAGATGAACATCTTAAAGAATTGTAATTAGAGAGAGGTAGATACATAAGCAGTTGTTGTTTTCACATCACTAAGTATATTCATAGGGTAAGTTAGTATTATTTGTATGACTATAGCTTATCATTAGTGTTATTTAGTATGTGTTAGTGTGTGAGGTGGTGGTGTTAGTTGTGTGGTGGATTCGTTTCTTGTGGTTGTTGTGTGTGTGTTGATGTATATTTTAATATATGTGATATAGGTATGATTAATATATTATGTGTATGTAGTATGTATAGGTAGTAGTATGATAGTATATATAAGTATATTATATATATATTAGTATTGGTATATTATGATAGTCCTAGTCAGGGTGCGTAGGGAAAGAAGGTGGTGATATTAATATATATATGCCGTATGATATGGGTATCATATAAGTTATTATATAGAGTTTTATTTATGTAGTATATAGTATTGTTTAATATATATCCTATATTATGGTGTTAATATTAGGATATTTATATAGTTATTATGTAGTTTATGTTGAGTAATAGTTGTGGGTCGTGTACTATGTAATTTAGTATATGTATATAGTTATTATGACTAACTGGTGATGGATAGTTATAGTGAGGTCAGTAATTGTGTGAATCGTTGTCATATATCTGAGTATTATGATTATGTCTATATTAGTAGGGATTAGGTGTTTAAGTTATAGTATTTATAGATAGTTATATTGTTCGTCTTATAGTTATTAGTATATTAGATTTTTAATATTAAGTGAGGATTATAATTATGTTATGTTATTAGTTTATAGTATACTGTATATAGTTATATAGTATGATAATAGTAATATATATATATATTAGGTAATATAAGTATTAAAAATAATATGTGGTTCTTATATTCCAGTTGTGGGATTGTAACTATTAAAGACAGTATATAAAAGTATTTGTTTTCTGGTGTAAAAGTTATATGTAATATTTTTTATTACATACAATAATGTGTTTTATATAATGGAATAATTATTTTGATCTTTGATAATTATAAGTAAACCAGTTTTTTCGTTATTTTACGACAATAAATTTTTGTAAGTACTTCTAATTCAAAGAAATCGCGAGTCTTCCATTTTTTTTTCTGGCAGAAATAATTTAAATTATTTAAAAATATTTTTAATTTTTTATTCCAGTTATAATTCTTCATAAAAAAAAAAAAAAAAAAAAAAAATAGTGGAATGCGATTTTTCACTCAATGCTTTTTATTTATTTTTTTATTTTTTAATCGTCGAAGAAAGCAAATTAGGATAACCTTATAGATATAGTTTCCAAAAATTCTCTTAGATGTTATTATTTATATCATTAGAACGTGTTGTATATAATAGTAGTATGATTCGTTTGAGTGGTATGGTTTTGAGTAAGTGATATGATTATAAGTATTTCTGCATGTGGATATGCTAATACTTCGTTCGGGGGTAGGACATCTCTGACGGGGGTTGTGCTACTACATGAGTAAAGTAGATTTGTAATTTGCTTACAAATTATTAAGTTTAGAAGTTTTAACATTATCTGTACAGGTAGTGATATAGGTAGTTGTGTAATTTATATATATATTAAATTATAATTGATATAGCTATACTAATATATTATCAATATATTTGATATGTGTAGTTATATGTATTGATATATTATATATGTATTTACGTAATAATTGTAGCATAAGGTGGGCATTAAACTTGGCGCTATAAGCTGTTAATTGCTCTTAATGTAACTCGTTAAATTTTCGTTAACTTTTAATTTTAACGTTTTCGTTAATTTCGAAAAGAAAGTAACTGACTATTAACGAGGTTAATAATTTTCGCGTCCCTACAATTCCGTTTAACCGTTAACTTAATTTACGAGTTTATAAAATATTTACTTATCAGATTTTAAATTGTATTAGATTCGATTTCAATAAAGAGATAAACATTTTTTTTTCAAATTTCCTAAACCCTCCTCTCAATGGCTCAAAATGTGTTGATATATGACGTCGATTATTTTCGCCATGTGTTTGTAATCGTTTATATCATATCAGGGTTTAGTGGAAAAATGAGCCCGAAGTTGTTTGAAGGGAATTGTGCTTATCTGTGCTGACTACCAAGCGCTCTCGTTGGAGTACTAGTATTCTCTAGTGTGTTTAATTAGCTTAGCACTTAGTCGCTGTCAGTGTTGAAGCACGCCGACATGTCCAATGCCTATTGCCGAAAAAAGAAGGCCGCTCTTGATACCTTTCTAACTTATGCAGCCCGCTATAGCTCTCACTTGGGTATCTATCGTAAGATCTTGTTATAAGCCTCCACTCTCATTCGTAAGACCATCTGGTAATCTATTCTCTTCTTCCGATCGCTAGTACCGGCTTTTGGTGTTGCTAAAGTCTACCTGGCGATATTACTTTCACTTAATTTAACCGATTTATTGCTTTTCCGGCTCTTATGGACTACTGGCAGAGCTTGCGTAGTGAGCCGCTTTTGGACATATTAAAACATTTGACCGGGTATGGCACGCATCAGTTGCTCTCTGTAGGCATAGTTCCCTCTCCTTTCTTCTCGTTGCTCCTTTGCTTTATTATTCTATGCTTATTCTTTCAATGTCGGCTAAATGGTCAATGTCGGCTATGGGATTTGATGGGGCAGTGGCGACTTTCATCATCTTTCTTTTTTAACTATGCAATAGTGGAGTTCCTCAGGGTTTCGTCTCATCTGCCTAACTGTTATTTGCCTACTTCATTAATGATGTCTTCTCACCTTCTACATCTATACTCATATCCACTCAGCATGGCCGATGACTCGGTTTCCCTTCATTTCTTCAACTCATTTTTCAATTTCTGCCTCCATCTTTGTACTGTCTCAGAATTGCCTCTCGTCTTGTAATACTTGGGTCCGAGTCCTATATGTACTCGCTGCTGATTAATGATATTTGCGGCTGGGGATCGTCTCAACCATGTGAATTTCTATTCTTTTAGAAAACCCAACCTTTTCTACAGATAATCTCCATCTCTATAAATAGGGCTTCTAGCTTTTCCCTATCAGGTCCTTGTGAC
The DNA here is from genome assembly GCA_015478945.1 of Trachelipus rathkii. Taxonomy (NCBI): domain Eukaryota; kingdom Metazoa; phylum Arthropoda; class Malacostraca; order Isopoda; family Trachelipodidae; genus Trachelipus; species Trachelipus rathkii. The sequence goes on from JABUQX010021497.1 coordinate 62,330, forward strand.
GGTTCTTTCGTGTCTCTCCTGTTGACACAAATATAGTGTTAATCATCCTCTGGTCCTTAACATGAAAAAAAATTGTCTGTTGGAAACCTCACATCTCACAATTAAGGCGGTGTGCTGGGCGCCGGCCTCAAAGAAACCTGGAGTTTATTCTGTTCTAGCTGGCTGGAGACT
>JABUQX010021498.1:0-35378 GCA_015478945.1 Trachelipus rathkii
TGTGTATGGGGTATTGGGTGTGGCCCACCTGGCCCAAGGATGAACCCTTACACTGACGATTTTACCATAGTGAGGGTCCGTCGCGGTCCCATGAAGCTCTAGGGTGGATATTTCTGTCTGACTGGTGAGTTTTCACTTTAATTGGTACAAGGCGGTAGGCTGGCTTTCCTTTCGACTTTTTGTTATATTCTTCTACTGCTTTTCTTTTTTCCGATGCATGACACCGCACCTTACCCCCAGTTCTTGGGGCCAAAGAGGAGATAAGAAAGAAAGAAAGATTATATATATATATATATATATATATAATATATATTATATATATATATATATATATATATATAATATATATATATATATATATAAAAAGACTAATATTTGCTATATATATACTATATAAATATACTATATATTAATATATATATATTATATATATAAAATATAATAATAATAATAATCCTATCCCCAGTATTTGGTGGTGAGGTGCGTAGCATACACCAGAACGGAAAAGTAATAGAAGAACATATGGCAAGTCGAAAAGAAAGCCCCCTCTTTATACCCTTAAGTGAGAACTTGTCGGAGTCAGAAAAATCCACCCTAGAGGTTTCACGTGACTGCCCACCCTAGAGGTTTCACGAGACTGCGACAGACTTTCACTGTGGTATCTTGTCAATGTGGAGTTTATCCCCTAGGCAAAGCCCACAACCATACTCCCTCACAAAACCCCGTCATTCAATCCTGTTATTTACCTTTCTTCTCGCCTCTGCCAAACTCTCATTCATCTCCTTCAAGCATTCCTTTACTGACCGATCTACTTTTTTCCCGGTGTCCCAGAACACTCCCCATTATACATCCGCTTAACCATATGTACTCTCGTTTATTCTCTCATTTACGCCTCTTCACACTACACAACTCCCTAATGCATTCATTCATTTTGTCCCCGCAAGGGGTTATTGATTCTTGTTGCAGTGTTATGCTCTTGGTGAATAACCTGGAACATACCATTGTGGCAAGAACCAATACTTGGGGAATTTCGTGCATCCCTCCGGCCGAAGCACTAGTATCGTGTGCATTTGTCACATTACAAAATCTTTTTAATACTTTTTTTCTATCCCCCTTTTTCATACTATCTGTCTTTCAATCCTCCTCCATCACAGTTTCTATCTTCTTATTATTTTTTTAAATTTCCATCCATCAGTTCCTTTAATCCTTTAAGTACTTTGTACGTACTTTCCCGCTTGAAAAAGAGGATATCCTCCCTTTTTTTTCTCGTCACAGCCTCTTGGGGTCCCTCCGGTGCATCTTCCCATATGGGTCTTCAGTCTTTCTCATATTTCTTCCGCTTGGATGAGGGTACAGGCTAAAACCTGGTTTTTGTTAGCCTATGACTGGGCCGCCAATTGCAGGGGACCCGAACCTTCGAGTTAGCCGCCGGAGGAGGCTGTCCTACACTTTGGTTTATAATCTCAGGCTCCGGCGTGAAGTTATTTAGGTACCGTGCTGTACACGGGGGGTAAACCGACGTTCCGGGAGGCACTTCCGAGGCCTCATCCACAGCCTACCCTATGGAGTGTGGTCCTGGAAGTTGACTGTCTCTGGTTTGTGACCTGTTATGGGGAGAAGGACTACCCTTCCTTATGAAATATACGCTTTTCCAGTCCATCCTGTTATTTACTTTTGTTTCATTTCTTTTACTGTTGTATTTGGTTTAGTGACTGAAAATGGCTTGTAAAGATAATACTTTGTTAAATCAAGGCGTGCACATTTACCATCAGTCAGTCACTCCACCTGACCCCACCTCGGTCCCTCCTAGACCAGCAGGTGCTTCCGCTTTTGTTCCTTCTACTACACCTGAAAATCGAGTCCTCTACGTAACCTCAGCGATTCATTGCCTGGTACGCCCTCGACACCCCAGGTGACCAAACGGTTGGAGCAATCCTGAAAAGGTGACCCGTCCTAGTCGTTCTCATTTGTTTACTCCATATGCTGCTCCCCTCCTTCAGGGTTTAGTGACTATAAAAATAGCTTGTAAAGATAATACTTTGTTAAATCAAGGTGTGCACATTTACCATCAGTCAGTCATTCCACCTGACCCCACCTCGGTCCCTCCTAGACCAGCAGGTGCTTCCGCTTTTGTTCCTTCTACTAGACCTGAAAGTCCTCTACATAACCTCAGCGATTCATTGCCTGGTACGCCCTCGACACCCAGGTGACCAAACGGTTGGGGGGCAATCCTGAAAAAGGTGACCCGGTCCTAGTCGATTCTCATTTGGTTTTAGACGGTCTCAGGTAGTGCCAGCTGATACATCATTCCCGATATATTTTTTATTGTGATCCACTTCCTCCAAAGCTCTTACTGATTTCAAAGAATCTTTATTCTTATTGGTGCACTTGTTAAAATTTTAGGGAGTTGAAGCTCCCTAGTTACGTTAATGAGAAATGGGGTACCTTCTCGTTCAAGCTACTATAAGGAATCAAAGTTCCATCTTATCATCCTTAACGTCTCTCGGAAACATTTCTCTTGTTTCCACTCCTGATGAAATAAGAAACACATCCAAAGGCACTATTTATTCTTTAGAACAGAAAAGCGAAGATATTGCTGTCATTTTAAATCTCCAGCAGAATATATATATATATTATATATATATATATTATATATAGTATAATATATATATAATATATATATATATTATATATAATATATATATATTAAATTATTATTATATATATATATATATATATAATATATAAATTATATTATAATATATATTATATATATATATATAGTATATATATTAATATTAATAGTATATATATTAATATATATATATATATAATATCATTATATATTATATATATATATTATATATAATATATTATATATTATATAAGATATATATATAATATATATAATATATATATATATATATAATTATATAATATATATATATTATATATATTATATATTATATATACTATATATATATAGGTATACCTATGTAGTAGTAGTAGTAGTATTGCCTAAACTCTATAGTTGAGACTTGTCCAACATTGCTTTGTTGTTAATGTTAATTATCCTTTTGGTTCTTATTGGTTATAAAAAAATATAATTTTGTTTTATTTTTTTTTATTTTGCAGATGATGAAACTTCATCTATAGCCTCAACTGACAGTGGGAACAGCAGTTACTCCAGGTGGCGTAAACGAACTGTGAGAGATAGATCGGCACTTAATACCCCAGATACCGAAACAGAAACAGATAATTACAGTTTAGAAGGCGATATTTTACATAAATATGATTGTAAAGAATTTGAATCACCAAACGTTATTAAAGAGGGAAAAGAAGAAGATAGCATTGAAGGAGTAGAAGATACAATGACCGAAGAAAATTGTTCATTTTCTAATGTAGATGAAAATGAACCTCCCGATAAATTGGACGTACCTTTAGATTCTATTGAAGGAAATAATGGAGGAGAAGAGGAGGAAGAGGAAGAAGATTCAGAGAAAGAAATTGGGCTTGAGGTAAAGATGTTAGAAGAGGATAAAGAGGAAGAAGAACCAGTACCTGACCTTAGTCAGTCTTGTAAAAATGAAGAAACCTTTCCTTGCCAAAATGAAACACTTGATGATAAGGATGAAATTTTAAACTGTAAAGATAGTAATTTATCCTCTGTACCTGACAATTCTGAAGATATGAAAGATCATAAATCTAGTGATAAATTAACTCTGTCAGAAAATACAGAATTAAAAGCTTCCAGTCACGAAACTATAGATGATAAGTCTTTACTTTTAAATAACATTGAAAAAATAGAGGATCTTGAATTGAAATCTTGTTTAAAATCTAGTTCATTAAAGGTTGTTGAAGTTACCCCAGAAAAAGTGGAGGAGGAAAAATCCGATTCTCTAGACGTTAACCCACCAAGCAATACTGAACATGGCAATACAGGCACACAACATAATTCAGAAGAAAATGGGGAAATCGAAAGTAACATAAATATGAATGATGAAGAAACGAAGAAAGTTAACTCAACTGAAAATTTAACTTCAAAGGATGAAAGCGAGGATGAAGAAAATCCGACCACAAAAGAGGAGAGTGAGAATGAAGTAAATCCAGCCAAAGATTCTGTTAATAATCTCTCAGAAAACCAAGTCATTATTGGTAAACAACCAGATCTAGATAAATTAGAAAATTTAGTTGATGAGAATGCTAGAAATTTTGAGAGAATTAATGAGCTTTTGCGAAAAGAAGCTCTTAAAGAAATTGGCGGCAGTGAAGAAAAGTTTAGTGAGGATAACTTATTATCATCAGAATCAGCAGAAGACCGGCATATTGAAACAAAGAATGGAAAAATTGAAGACAGTGAGAGGGAAGAATTGAATGTTCAAAATGATGAAAACGATAAAAATAAAACTGAAAATAAGACTAATTCGTCTGATGTTAGTGAAAGTAATGATGAAAAAGAGAATTCTAAAAAGGATAAAATAGAAGAAATGATGGATGATGACTACTTTCAAGGCTTTATAGATGAAATTAACTTGAGGAAAAAGGTAGAATCTTTTCAGCAGATAATGAAAAATGCTCGTTTGGAAGCTAGCTGTAATGACGATGAAAATATGTTATCAGATAACGAGGAAGATAAGTCTGGAACTGCTGAGACTTTGGATACTGATTATAATGAGCAGCTTTTAGCAAACACATCTCTAACTATTGGTAAAGTAAGTTTACCAAAATCTCTCAATATTCAGAAAATGTCAGAAAAAGTAAATGAAAACTTTGAAGAGGATATGGAAGAAAAATTTTCCTTGCCATCTGTTAATATAAAATCTCTGTTAGGTACGGGGAAGAGTGAAGAATGTCAAAAGGAAAGCAATGACTATGAAGATGGAATTGAAAGTGTAGATGAAGCAAAATTAAAAGAGGAATTTAGTAAAGAAGCTAATTCGTCTATTATAGACTTTCAGAATTATGCCAATAAAATATTTCACAACATAACAATCAGTAGTAAATCTTTATCTGCTGAGAAAGAAGTACCTAGTTCCTCTCCTCATAAAATTTCTAAGCCTCATTCTCAGACAAGCTCTGAAAGCGAGAAAGACGGAACTAATGCCTTAAGAGATAAGAGAGAACACAGAAAAAGTAAGGAATTAGAAAAAACAGAACAAGAAGAATCAAATGTTAATTCAAATACTAATTCAATACAAGATGAGGAAAATGAAAAGTCAGATTCACTTATGGAAGCTGTAAAACTTGTTAAAAAAATAGGTAACATTGCCATTAAAAGAGTGGATAGTCAAACTTTAGAACATACTTCTGGTAGCGATAGGGTGACTATTTCTGTAGCAAACAGTACAAACGAAACAACAAAGGGAATGTCAGATCATTCATCTTCAAAATCTTCTAAAAGTTCCTCAAGTAAGGATAAAAGAAACGAAAATCCATTAGCTAATTTAGGCACAAGCGTCAGTGTCACAAAAGCTTCAGAAAAAGAAAGAGAAAAGGAAAAAGAAAAGGTTAAAATGCCCTCAGGCGTAGACACAACACGCTTGAGTCCATCCATATCAATTATTCCGGTTGCAAGTTCCTCATCCTCTGAGAAGCCTAAAGATAAAATTACTTCAACCATTGGGCCATCAACTACACCTCATAGTTCCTCTGTTACCACACCTACCACCACTACGACAACTGCAGTGTGTTCAAGTTCAGTCTCTCCAAGTGTTTCATTTGGTGGAAGTACAACTCCAAGCTCATCTATTTCTGCTTCTCCAAACATTCCACCACCACCTTTGCTCTCTCATTCTTTACCCTCTCCCACAAATTCTAATGTAAGAAATATGTTTGGGCCACCTATTAGTGGTATGGGTATGGGAAATGGTCCTAGAACTCCTATTACATCTCCTGGGCTAAGAATGATGGCAAATGCTCAGGGAATGATGATGGGTGGACGATTTCCAGGTCCATCAATGGTGAGACATCTTCCACCAGAAGCTGGGCCTCTTTCTACTGAATTGCATAAACACGCTCACAAATTAGCAGAAATGATGCGGACTAGCCTAGAGGAAGTCTTAGGAGGGTTAGTTGGTTTAGGTACACCCGAGGCTAGACTTGGGGCCCTTCAATTAGAATTGGAAAGATGCAATTGGAGGCACCAACAAGAAATAATTGAAGTTCGTCACAATGCTGATGTAATGCTTGTAGAAATGAGAGCTAATTTAGAAGCAGAAAAACAAAGAGCTATAGAGGATGTTCGTAGGCAAATGGAACAAAAACTATCCGAACTAAGGAGACAAATGGAAATGCAGTTAGGTGAGAAACTTTCTGAAGTTAAGCGCCAAGGAGATATAGAAAAACAAAGGGCCATTGAAGAAACCAAAAAGAAGCAGTGGTGTGCAAATTGTGGAAAGGAAGCTTTGTTCTTTTGTTGTTGGAATACATCATACTGCGATTATCCTTGCCAACAAGCTCATTGGCCTCAACATATGTCTGTATGCGGCCAAAATAGTGATTCTGGAGGTGGAAATCAAAGCAATACCGAAGGCGGTGCAGAAAGTATCAATGGGGATGCAAGCACTCACTCTTCCAGAGGTCCTACTCCTATTCAGGGTCATCATGGAGGCCAAATTAAAAATGTAAGTAGATATTTTTCATTACTTTATATTTAGACATATATAAGGCAATTACCATAACCAGAAATACAGTATGGGAAAAAACACATCCATAAAACTTAACAACAATTTACCTCCTATTAATTTGCAAGTGTTAATCGCGTATGGAGCTGCACCATCTCTTAAGTTTTTACTACTCTAATTTCATTATACCTGAGAACAAAAGATATTTATATAGAAAAGAAAGTGAACCAATTAAAAGAGAATATTCAACAAAGTGCTTCGAACTTACTAGGGAGTCTAATTCATTTAATTTTTATTCTCTTGTTCATCCATTTAATAATAACATATTATTCGTTAATAATAATTGGTAAGTTAATATACAAAATTATGACATTTATCAAAAATGACCATAACCTAAAATAATTTATTAACTATATACACTTCTATATTATAATTATTTATGCCATTGTATTTTGCTAAATTTATTTGATTATTTATTCTTTTAATTATATATTATATATAATTAAATATATATAAATGGAATAATGATTCACATGTTATATAATTAATTAAGGAATTTCATAGGTAATATTTCCATGTTTAATTGATCTTAACCAAGTGATCATATTTATCACATTATCTCATTCTTGATTATATTATTTATTTATGAAAATTAACGATATCATTATATTCTTTACATTACCATATAAATTGAGACTCTCTCAGGACTCATATTCACAAGTCCTCTCTGTATATTAGATTCATCACGGTATAATCCTAATTAATATATGTCATTATTATTCATCTTTACCCCTCAACAGTGTAGGGTAATATATAATATAGTTATGTGAATACTAATAATATTGGCATTGATTCTTTAGTTATACGGTATATATATGGTTATATATATATTTAAAAATAGTGATAATAATAACTCCATTGTCGGGATAATTATATAATGTGAGCAGTTAATATATAATAAGTTGGAATCAAGAATATCCTGACATATATCTGTAGTAGGTGAACTTATATTGTGCAAATCCTCTTCAGACCCCTATAGTATCACTACTAAGGTATGTTGCATTTTTAGTTCATATAAAATGAATATTTTATTTCTTTTTATTTCTCTCCCTATATATATACTCTAAATTATATTATAAAAAAAATTTATATAATTCATTTTCAATCTTATTTCCTCCTCGACACAAATCTCTTTAGGTTTTTCTATCTATCTTATACTTTTCTTTCATTCTTTTTTTGTACGTGCTAATAAATATAGCATTGTAATAATATATAATAAAGATAATAAGATATTTATTACCTCCTCAATTTATATAGCTTATCACAATCCTCACTTGGGTAGCCATATCTACGATTATATACCCTCATAATGCCCTACTTTCTTCACTAATGGGTCCTTCACTCCTCAGCTCAAAATCATCTCAAGATACTATAAGCTCTCTTTCCCCACTAGTGAGTGGTATGATAAATAGATACAAGGTAATTGAACATTGGCGGGCCACCACCATTTTACGCGGGACGTCCGAATATACTTATTGCCCATGTTCGTGTAAGGTTATAGTGTGCGGAAGAGTGGAGGTGGCTTGTCCTTTTCCTCAAGCACTAACATATAAAGTAATAATGTTGGTTTATAAGAATCTACAAGGACTCGAACATAATGATTAATATAAGTTATTTTAGTCCTAGTATGCTGTTTCACAGTAGCGTGTATAGAAACTCTCTCGATGTAATCCCCTCTTATGTTCAATTTTAGCGGTTATTTGTTTATGTTTACCGTTTGTTTGTTTGTGATTTGGTTATATCTATGCAATGTATTTTGTTTAGTTGTTATTGTCCTCAATTCAAGGCATTGTCTGTTGACTCCATCCTCCCCCTTTATTGATCGTTTAATGTTTTATTTGACATTTTCTGCGCTTGTTGTTTATTGTTGTTATTCGCCATAAATATTCATCTATTCTTGAAAAACGTACTTCTCTCGTTTCTTGCTGGCGGTGCAATATCTCTTCTCTCCGTCTCAACACAAAACCTTGTAGTTCTGCTTCTCCTCTCTCTCTCTCTCTCTCCTTGTGTGTGCCCCCCTCCTTCTTTATAACTAAAGTTTTTAGATCTGTATTATAATTTATAAATGGTCTATATAGTATATTAGGGTATATATACTATATAGTATATATATATAGGGAGTAAAAAAATAAGTTTTAGCTCTATATTGAGAAAATATATATATATACTTCCTATATATATATCAATGATCCGAGTGTGTGCGCTCGTTGTGGTGATTGTTAGATGTGTGTACTTTCTCGAGAGAACTCTCGTTTTCCCCCATATCCTTCACTTCCTCTCTCTTTTTCCACCTTCACTTCGTTTCATACTCTATACATTGTGTTTAACTACCTCTCTCTTGTCAGATTATATAATGAGTAGAAATCGCTTTTCGTAAAGAAAGAAGTTTTAGTATTATCTAGAGTGAGAGAGTAATAACAATCTTTAACATAAGTATATAATGATTACGCTTTACAATTGGAAAAAATAAACATACAAAAGAAAGGAATGAAGATTGGTTATGTTACTACTTGCGTTCAAGCAAATTTTTATTACTTAAGTTTAAGTGTTGGCTTATTTGCTATGTTCCATATTTTAATAACATTATATAACCATTTAAGTTTCTCATATAGACTCAATTAACAACAAGAACCTAAACTACCTAACAAGGGATACCCTCTATAAATAGGAGAACCAAATATAAAGCCCAATTCGTTTATTTAACATTGGGCTTTACTCTATAATTGACAATGCGGATCAAACCAACTACCGTAATAGCGAGTACTTCGTTAACGTTTCAGTCAGTTTTTTTAATTCAGGATATACAACACAAAATAGTTAATGTTTTTCAAAGTTCATCCATTTTTTCTATCGATAAAGCAAATAGTAAACATGTTAACGTTTCGGCCATTTTTCCTAACGTCCCAACCAATTGGTACCTCATACCACTACTACATTGTATTAATTGTAACTTTGATAAGGAAATCAAAGTCTCATTACAAAGTACTTAAAATTAAATTAATTTCAATGTAAGAGTTTAAATCTATTAACATAAATCGACCTAGACCTGAAATGTAAAGTATCAAACGTTCCAAATATTATAGGAATTGTTTTGTCTTTATCGAATAATCTACTTTACAGGAATTCATTTGTTTACCGACAACCTTGAAAGGGAGATTCCTTTTGATTTCAAAGATCTTCCTTGCAAGGTTGAGCCTCTTTGATTTCCATGATCTTTCTTGCGAATTTAAATCCAAGGCTCCAATTTATTAATTTAACTTCATCTTCTCTTTGTTTAATATTTGCCTGAAACCCCTGAGGAAAGAGAGATATAATTAATCATTAAAATGAGATGTATTCAATCGTATGCAACTTTAAGGCTTAATCATTCAAAGCTATTAAATCACACTACTGTAACGTAATATAATTAATTTTGAAATAAATATGAACATTTTAAAATAATTTTCATATAAAAAATAACTATATTAAATTGGTCTTTTGAATTAAAGATTTACCTAAAATTATTTTAAATAAAAACGATGCTTTGAGTTGAGTTACCAATAAAATATTTTTCTATTAACGCCAGATTAAAAAAAATAGCGTTTCAGATACACCAAGATCATCTCAGAACTCTCTAAAATACGTTAAAATATATTGCAAATTTTGTAACACTTTTGAAATTGCGACCATGCCTTAAATGTAAAATTTATTTATAGCATATGATTATATAGCATTTATTTTATTATATAATATTTATTTTAATATAAAATTATTGGTTATATTGTATATTCGGATTTAAAGAAATAATATTGTACCGCTGAATAAAAAAGTAAGTCGTTGCTATTTCTTTTTTTTTCATATTTTCGATTATAGGTAAGGCCAAATCAAAGAATCACAGTAGCAAGGAAAACATGTTTTTTTAGATTTAACGTCAAGGGTAAAAACAATAGCTCGAGAAATCGATCTAGATTCAAAGCTGGCCAAAAACAATGCGCCGAGTTTTCAGGATTTGGGATTTAAGAATCTCTTTGGGCGCACATAGTGGAGCATCGAGTCAAAAGCTCAAAAGGAAAAATAATATCCAATTTGAAATGATTTTTAAAATGCCTCAGGACAGACGCGTAGAAGGATATAGCATATCAATCGATGATATTTATTAATTTTTCTACGTCGCAAATATGACACTTGGCTTCATAAACCGAAGGACCAAAATACAGAATATGAAAGGTAAATATTTTAAACCATATATAAATCCCAGTTATTTTCAAAAAAAAAAAATTATTATATTATTATATACTTATAGTGATAATATATATATATAATATATATAATAATATATGGTCTATAATATTATCTATACTTTTAGTACTATATAGTACTTAATATATATAATATATATATATATTATATAATATATATATGGAGCTATATTTATACTATATCCTTATCACCCTCTATATATGATATCATAGTACCTAATAAATAGTAACATCCTAATATCATAAATGACTGTCCTAGCAACTGTCTGTAAGCAAACAAAAGTCCAAAACAGTCTCTATATATTTGAGTAGCATTAATCCTAAATCAAGATGCATGCAAGCTCATAATAAATTCTCGAACAATATCTATTCCCCACCATTACTTTACAATAAAATAAGTAATTTCGTGTATATAATATTATATATCATATCATATTTTACATCTTTTCTGTATTTAAACAGAAGGAATAGATCATAATACTACACCATCAGGTACTCTGCAGACAAGGAAGCCTCTAATCAGAGAAGCGACCTCAATGGTGCTTACAGGATTATTTTTCAGCGCCTCGCAAGCAGGACGAGAAAGCCGAGAGCCCTCGAGGACATGTATTGAATAGCTCACAGCCAGCCGAGCGCCGACCAGGCGATTAGCGCACCTGGTGATCCCAATCCTCTGTTGTGATATTTTGGCGACGTGCGTCATATTCACTGGAAGCCTCATGCGGTGGTCTTGCCGCACTTTATACTACAATAAGTTAAAATATCTCGATAAAATAAACAAAATATAACATACATAAATATATACTGTACCCTCTCTGATTTGCTTAAATTACTACTCCCATCTCTCCATTCATTATCAGAATCAGCGTAAAATTACATTATCACTGTACCGCACACAATAATCGCATCACATTATTTATTGATCATATGAGTACGTGTTGATCCACCAGTCACTAAGGAAATTATTTATCCATTTTCTTACATATACATTACTCTATCATTCCTATAGCCAGCTTACTCTATTAATCATACTTCGATTCTCCTATTGTTCTCTCAACACTTTCATAAAGCAACCACTATCACATTATAGTAACTTCATATATTAGCATTACTAGAATCATTATTATTACTATGGCTATAAATTGACTATACATTTATCACCATATCATCATCACAAATCCAACATCTCATTTATAATCTATACACTCAACTTAAATAATACAAGCACCCATTCATCATCAAACTAATAACACTGTGTATGACTGTTTGTTTCCTCTCTCGAATGCTGTAACTATTTTCCCCTAGCCCCAGTCAGCTGAATGCGAAGATAGTCTCCTGTTGTGTAACATCCATAACTGCAATGCGAACACATCCTAAATATCCACAAGTTAGACCAGAAAATATATTTTTATAGCGTTTACTAAGGCACGAATCATTGCTTTCAGTGTGTGTACACTTTTTCCAAATGTTAGAGCAGCTCTCTTCTCTCTCTTTCCTCATGCTTTCAAAAGCTCATAGATTCAATTTTTTTGCTCCTCACCTTAACTATTACAGACACCATTTTTACAAATTTAATCTAAATTAATAAATTATTTGAAAAGAACTAGATTAAAAAATTTGTTGCTTGGCTTTAGTTCGTTAGTGTCTGTATAAGTGTTTGTAATTTTGTGTGTTAAAATATATAGTTGAATTTTCATTTTTTAAATTTTCCCAATCAGGTAATTAATATATAAATTACTACAATTAATAACTCTCATTATTCTCGCTACAACTCTTATTATAATTAGTATACGTAGTAGTATGGATATACTAGATATATCTCAATAAATTATATTGGAAGTTTGAAAGGTAAATTCCCAGAATTCCCTATATCTAATTACTATTTATAATATATGTATTATTATTTATATATATTCCTTATTTAGTCTCTCTCTCTCTCTCTCTCTCTCTCTCCTCTCTCTCTCTCTCTCTCTTCTCTCTCTCATCTTCTCCATTATATATACTATACATTATATATATACTATACTATCTAATATATTCTATATCTTATATACTATATAGTATATATATATCACTCTAATATATTATAATATATATATATCTTAAATCATAGATCGTCAGACATCTCGAAAGGGCCAGGCATGTAACTAAAAATAACTATAACAGGTACACGAACATAAATATCATTTTATTAATCAGGAGACATTTTTACCGCAGATAATTTAAACAATAAAAAACTAAACTCAAATTAATACTTTATTTTTAAAACATAATTAAAATGTTAAAATATGATTTATAAAAATTTACAGTTTTTTGCTAAATCTCGATAGTCTGTCGTGCCTTCTCCCGTAGTGAGACGGAAATGTCCATCCATGTGAATTTGTCTTTTTTCTCACTAAAGCGAAATCTCTCTTTCATTCCCACGGCGAATACAGATACTACTATAAGAGAGTCAGTCTCGGCGGTTTCCTGCTCTCCTACCGCGGTGACGACGCGTGGGACTTCTCTTCTCCCCCCTTCTGTCCCCTCCGTCGGCCTCTGCAATCCCTTCTCATCCTCATAAGACTCCTCTTTCTACAATACATAGAAAATACATAACTCTATCTTCTTCTTCTTCTACTTTCCTTCCAAGCGTTACTGTTGGTACTCTTTCTCTCGCTCTCTCCTCTGCTTTATCTCTAACTGAGGTCTTGCATTCTCTTAGTCTCCTCTGACATTCGAAATGTTCTCTTCATCTTTCCTCTACCTCTCTATCATCCTGAACTTCCGATTACAAACGGTAGAAGAAGAAGAAATGAGAGTATGTTTGACCATGTCACGCCTAATATTAAGAAGATCTACGAAGTACAAGTATTTCATTAAACTTATTGCATTGCAGGTTAGTTTGATTTATTTACTTCAGATTGTTCTAAATTTGTTGCATATTTCAGTATTGTTTATTATTTGTATAGTCTTGTACTTGAGGATTGTTTCTTTGGTTAACTTTAATTAACCTTTTTAAATTTTGAGTTCTGATCAAACATATAACAAGTGCAATTTACTTTTACTATAATTTCTAATGCCTTTTAATCTTTTGGGAAGTCTAATTGTTTTGGGAATAGGATTCGGATTATTATTAAAAATTATAAGCCTCTGCATTCGATTTTTGCGTTATATTCAATCACCTTCCAAGTGTCAAATCGAGCAGCCAGTAGCGATGATCTTTTGTACCAGATTCACTGTGACTTTCGCTATCAGGATACTGAGGTCCTTTGTAATCTTTTCTCGAATCTTAGCGCTATGCAACCGAGCTAGTTTTTGTTCAATGGCATCTTGCCCGTTCTTCGCGGTTTTAATACGTTTGTAGTACCCGTGATGAGAGTAGACAGGCCTCAATTACTAGACAAAAGAACATATCGACAGTGTTTAAGGATATCCGGTTGTAGCAAGGATTATCGTGCCTACACTCGCAACTCCTATATATATTTTCTTCTGCTTTGTCTTACAATGTGCCATATTAGTCATGTTTCCGAGAGGTGACGCTTTGGTCACAATTAGACTTCCAGAATCCTATCAAACTGCTTATTGTCGATTTGGGAATAGGTTCCGATAATTATTTAATTTGATTTAATTCAAATATATAAATCAATGATAAGAATAGTAATGATGTTTTACAACTAATAAATTAGTGGAACCGGTATTCCGTAGAGTACAAATTTTACGGCAATTTACCTGTGGGTTTTAAATATATATCTAGTAAATGTTCTCAATTAATTGTGCAAAATCAACATCAAAAAGGGTGTTAAAATTAAATGTAAAACATATATGTCTATTGATGTTTTCTAAAAATTACTACATGGGTTGAAGATGTAAAATTCCCCATTATAAGCTATTAGAAAAGAATAGACTACTTAATAATGAGTGTGGAAAATAATAAAAACTCTAAGAGACATTTATAGATATATATCAAGAATATATTCAATTATTAATTACGTGACATTTTGATTTTGTAATGTATTTTTATTGTGTTTTTTCAAAAGCAAAATTACTAGAAAATAATACAAAAAACTTAAATTAATTGCATTTAACTTACTAGTTTTCAACATCATCACGTGATAATAAAGAACGCTGGATTTTTATTAAAATCCATTTTAATTCAAATGTTTTAAATATTGCTGAGATATTTTGAATATAATAGAGTTAGAGAATCATTTTAGTAAAAACCATTTTTCTTAATTATCATTAGTTAAGTAATTATAGCTAGTAGAAGATTACTAAAGAGCAAAAACAGCAACAGTATACAATACGACAAGTCTTGAAAGATGTTGTTATTAAACAAAAGTGTGTGCGTGAATTGGTATATGTTCAATTTTCAACAAATATATTATGGACAGATAAGGAGTTATAATCGGAGGGAAGGTGTACAAAATAGGCAACTTGATATTTGCGAGTATTACCGGAGGGATGCGAGATTGTCATTGAGACTGGGAGATTTACAAATTCAGGGAAAGAGAAATTGCTCCAAGAGTGAGGGAAATTGAAATCTTGGCCCAGTGACCGCTCATTTCTCCTCCAGTTCTTCCCCATTCCTTTCCCTTTTCCGCGCTATTCTCTTGACATAAAGCCAACACAACACACATCGTTATGTATTATATACTATATTAATATAGAATATTATAATAGTAATATTATATATATATATATATGTATATAATATATTATATTAATATACTATAATATATAAACTCCTAATATATTACTATATACTACATATATATCATATAGTAATATATATATTAATATATATATCATATGGATATTATAATCATATCTATATCCTATATATATATATATATTATATATTATATATAAATTACTACTAAATATAATATATATATATACTATATTATATATAGATCATAATTATCATATATATATAACGTTTTTTATTTATTGATTATAATTCTTTTAATTAACTTCTTTTCATCATTAAAATTACTTCACAAATTTATCATATTTGTCGTATTGCCCCTCCGGCGAATATTTTCAGAAATGGACTTATATATAGTAATCATATATATTATAACTATATATATATATATATATTATACTATATAATTAATATTATATATTCATATCGTTTCATTTTTATAATAATAAATTTATTAATCTAACTTTTTCATTATAATCTATTTCTAATTATATTTGTCGATAAGCACCGCGAATCATTTTCCAGGTTGGTAAAAAATTTCTGCGATTCTCGGTTATTTATAGATACCCGTTTTTTTTTAACCCGTTTTTTTTTATGTGCGAATAGAAGTGTTTTTTTTTTTTTGAGGAATTGAAAACAAAAGTTTTTATTTCAATTATCGGAAATCCGTAATTTAGGAAATAACATAAATAATAAATTACAAGTAAGCGTAAATCCTTTTGTTCAAACCAGGCCAACCCAGGGAAGGTCATTTGACCAAATAGTCACCTACCAAATATGGTCATAGCCAAAGGTCATCTAAAAAAGTACACCAAGGTCACCAATGTTAACTAATAGGTCACCAAAGGTCACCAAATGGTACGTAAAAGGTCAAATTGCACCAAATTGACTGACAAAAATACAAGAAAACATACACTGTAATAATTTTGACCTAAAAATCTTAGAAAATTAATTCATTTTTGACCTACTAAAAAAACAGAAGTTTCTGGTTATACGTTTTACGTCACTACCTACAGAAAATGGAAATTTATTTACGACCTTAAATATTTTAAAGAATTATTCTCGCCACCACAGAGATTATAAAAACCACAATTTAAACGAAATTGATCAAATATCAATTTTGGTAGATAAATGGAATCAACCTTGGGCAAGTATAAAGATGTGTAATAGAAAGCACATACGAACAACTTTTTGAAGAACTTTTGAGAATTTTGTTGACCCACTAGAACAAATATACCTTTGCACCAAGAATGAACAAATACGTTGACTCTTTAACATTTTAGTAACACACCCCGCTAGAAAAGGGATAGTTGTTTCTTAATTAAAGTACAGAAAACTAATTAAAATAAATTTTGAATTCTACACCCGCTGTTAGCATTTTTAAGTGGTCAAATAAGGTAATTTTTATTTTGAACTTTTAAATTAATTTTGAAAGAAAATTAATTTATTTTAAATATGTGAGGCTTAAGCATTTGAAAGAAGAATTATTCTTTATTTTCCTGAAATTGTTCAATAATTTTTTGAATTATAAAATAATTTTCATTTTTGAACATTTTCATTTATTGTATTGATATACAAGCAAAATTCATTTGTTACATTTCTAAACTTAGAATCTAAAGTGATGGAAGAGCATTATTTATCCAAAATGATAATTAACTTTAAACATAATTAATACTAAAATTCTGAATAAAATCATGATTTACATTATTCTAAATTAATAGTTTGTTGAAGCTGTTTGAACAAACGTTACAAAAGCTATATAATTTTTAATCACAAAAAATGTTGAAAATCTCTTTAATATGTACTTTGATAACAATATTAACTGTTTGAATATTTTGCAATTTGACTCCTTTTATGATGATATTTTTATGAAGAGGTTAAAAATTTTTTTATGAAAAGATGAAAAAATTATTAAAATAGTTAAGTTTATTTTTATTTTTATATTATCAAATATATAATTTTTTTTTTGGAAAATTATTCTTATTTTATTTAGAAAATCTATCTGGTGTTACTAAACTCGTTATAAATACAAATATTATAAATATATTTTAATTTTGAAATAAATTCATTCTAAAAAATCATGCAACAATATACAACGTCTGATACATTAACCCATAAGGAGAATCGGCTAATGGAGCTTCAGGAGGAGCTGAAGGGAATAATAAGGACTTAGAAAATAATGACTCAAACAAAGAAACATGAATGAGAACAGGATAATACCAAATCAAAGAAATAATACAGAAATGTTTTCAACGATGAAGAATGTGTAATACAGAAAGTTAAAGACCCTGATGGACAGAAAACAGAAGATAACATACAGGAGCAAGAACTCAAGATAATAGGGAACCCAACAAAAGGATATGGGACTATGTCTCTTACACTTTACTATCTACCTCTCCTTCTACTAGATCACAAATGTCGTTAAAAAACCAAATCAGAGAACAGCTGGAATTGGCCATCTGGACCAGGAAATACAGCGCCGCGATGTTGCGAAAAAAAGCAAGAACTTCCTAAGGTCTCAAAAGACAAATGTTTGCACAATTACCACTTTAATTCATAACATTTTAACATGCATGGGGGCCACATCCCCTTCTAAATAATAGAAAGTCTATCAAGACTTCATCCTTCCTCATGAATGAGCCAAACACAGAAGATATTTACAGCTCAATATAAAAGTTAGAGTTTTAAGTGAACTTGGGGAACAAAGCCCAAGCAAGTGATACTTTACTACGGAGGACAAACCTCAGAATGCCGTGGGGCATACTCCTAACTATAAATCTTTTAAGTAATTCAGCACTCATCACAGCAGGTGTTGGCATACACGATAACCACTTCCTACAATGCACACCTGATACAAGATCCATTACATACCCCATTATTGGGAGCTCCCAACTATGTAGAAGGTTATTACCGCAATAATCGTATGTCACACGTTCACTTTCCAGAAATTGTCTAAGAGAATTAATACTTGTATGGAAGAAATACTAAAGACCCAAGATGGTAGGATTAAATTCTTGAAGAATTATTTAACCTTTCAACGTATGCAAACAGTTTTTTCTTTTTTGTAGGCTACCTAATCACTGAACTTAAAAAAATAGACTAGCTAAGACTACACAACTCTTCTGATTTCACATCGATGGCCCGCCATATATTTCTGAAGAGATATATGCTTTTCTAGGTGCAAGGACCTAGAAGACTTTCTTGATTCAAGCTGAAGATTTTTTCTCAACAACATAATTGCCGAGACAATCTCTGTCTTTGAAGCCAGATTCATGAAATTCAAAAGGAACCACATGTAACTTACTGACAATTCATGTTGGACTGAAAGACATCTCCTTTGGAATATCCGAAAAAAACTCCCCATCGATAAATGAGACTCTTTGGACTTTACTTCTCAAACAAATACAATATCTTAATTAGAAACTAAGAATTTTAGAGAGTATCGTGAAGGACGTTCAGAGATCATAGAAGACTTAGAGAAAAAGTTTCTAAAATCTTTAATCCCAGCCTTAAGTTTTCGTAGAAATTTTAGAGAAACTTAGTCAAATAGAAGAAGGAGTCTTATTCCAAACAAACCATAGAGCAGAACAAGATAGAAGAAAATACAGCTAGAGTATTCTAATACAGAGAACAATAGCACTAATATAACAGTGAATTAGGAAAGAAAGAACTACAATAACCCTTTCATGGAACAGAACCAGGAATTGGGTAATAAATAAGAATACTTCTAAATTTTCAGGAAAAAAGAACAAGCCCTTCTCCAAATATAGGACTTAATAAGGGAGTAGTTAAGAAACTCTCCAGTAAAGAGATAAAAAAGTCAATGGACTATTGCCTAAAATGTGAATCTTTAGGTCATCATTCTAAGAACTGTGGTTGGAATAGCCAGCATAATTGCAAGAGTATGTAAGAAGATTCCATGCCCGGGGTTCGACATCTAATTGCAAGAATGCCCCTTGGTGGATCCCTAATGAGATGAAAGAACAATATGAGTGATACCACTATAATAACCCCAACTGATTTGATAAGGGGTTCAAAGCTCGAAGTCCGAGAATTAAATAATGATATCACCAAATAGAACTACCAAACTCTTACTCAAGAATGAGCGTAGCTATCAGGTAGAGTCCCAAGAAAACAACCAGAGTTCACTGATTTTCTAATTCATCAAGCGGATTCAGCAACATGAAGAATGTTATTTTTCTGAAATGAAAACAAAATTTCTTGAAAGCGATCTTACTAGTAATTCAAAGACAGCATCAGCAACAACTATTTCAAGAAAGGCAGAATATAAAGGAGAAAGTACTTCAAACATCAAGCACGTGAGTGACAAAATTTTGCAGGTTAGGGATTTGGAATCTGAAAAATTGGAATGCCATCCTTCTAAAATAAAACTAAACTTGCTTGAAAAAGACTATAGTAGTAATCTTAATAATGAAAGAGAATGCTCTATATCAAGAGAGGCAGAAGATGAAATAGCAAGAAGTTCAAATATGTTTATGAACAGAGAAGAAGATTTGCAGGTTGAGAGAAGCTAGTATTATATTTCAAGGGATTGGAACTCAGATGATCCATCTCTAGAGAAGTTGAATCTAACCTTTTAAAGACTACACCTAACAGTATTACCTCTTCCATAGGTTACCAATTTCTAGTGTGGTAAACGGAAGCACATGGAACTTTGGAAATTGGAATTTATTAGGTACAAAGCATAGCTAATACCTACCCCTAATATCAGCATCAGACCTTTCTTTCATCAAAATTAAATCTTAAAGACGTAACGATTAACGCACATACTCAAGTTAAAATCTTTGCCCAATTAGGAAGCTTTTCTTACAATGCAGATCAAGATGAACAGATAACTAAATAAAGGATTATAATTAATAATTCTAAAAGTTGAATAATAGTTTACAAATAACAGTACAAGTGATAACTGTAAAACCAGTAATTAAATAGAGGCTCAAGTGAAATAGAACTACAACAGAGATTAATTAATAGAGCGCCTCAAGGAAAAGCCTCACAGAGATTAAAATCCAATAAAGGCTTCCAATTATTGAAAAAGCCTACACAAGATTTAATTAACTAAAGGCTCATTGGAAGAACCGCCTACAATAGAGATAATATTACTACAAAGGACTCATTGAAAACCTACAAAGGAAGTTATTACTCAAAAGCTCAATTGGAAGAAGCCTAAAAGAGAATACTAACAAAGGCTTCATTCATTTGCAGTATCTAACAAGATAAAAATAAATTAAAAATTCCTGTCATGTTCTTCGCACAGAAAAAAAGAAACACAATTGATATTTCATCTGAAGAGTCAACAGCTAGCAGTATCGAAGAAATAGAAGTTCAATTGCTATTAATAGACAGAAACCATTAGGCATCTGCTCAAGTCTTAACTGGTCTTTATTCTTGACAGTCAGACTGAATTTAAGAAGATTTGAGACTGGGAAACAGAAGTGTTTATAACATGACCTTGCTTTTTCCTTAGGGCCATTATAATTTTGCAACCTGTATGTCCAGGTTAAGAACAATTGAATGTATTTTGATGATTATATAATGCTAAGTGACAAACCCTTTTCATTTAAAGAGAAATAATAAAAAACATAGGAGAATGAAGTCATAGAAGATTTAAAGATATAATGAAAAAGAAGAAATTTTAATACAACTGCTATTTCGCTTAAGCAAGTCTAGCAAATAAATGGATCTATCTTGTATAGTAAACCTGCTCAGAAAATTTATCTGATAAACAGTTGAAGAATGCTTTTCATGTATCTGAAATAAATTTAAGTAAAGAAGAAGCAGATGTTTCTATTTTACAGACCTGAACACTTAGAAGAACTTTTGGATTTGTTAATGGATCATATAGAGGACGTCATCGCTTTTAGACGATCGATGCAGTTCCTGTTGTGTAACCTATACATGAAGTTTAATAGAACTTACCTCCAGACGCTCTCAAAAGTTATTTTTTAAGAAAACATATCGTCCACGCACACGCTACTTGGAGACATAGGATAATTTAAAGATGCAGCGCTTTGAAATAAAGGATATATTAACAGCTTGCTATCGGCCAGCATTAAGTCTCACACCGTACTGGGTGTGCCAAAGAACTCTTAACAAACCAAAGAGTCTGTATAGATTACAGGTACCTGAACTCCTTCAGCGTACCGTGACGTGTACCCATGCCCTCTAATAACGAAATACTTCTCGTCCCTAGGAGGAGCTACGATATTTTACTAGTTCGTGACTTTGATCGATGCTTATATCATTTTCCTCGAAGTCGAGGAGGAACACAAGAATTAAATGGCTTTCCGTAACAAGAAACGGATATTCTGCCAATCCAGACTTTTATTTTGGAACCGCAAATGCCACATAGTACTATATGCAGAACGATGCAGTCGCGTAAACATTATGTTTATTAGGACCTATTGGCACAAGTGTAATGTAATGATGTCTTAAATCATGGGAAATAAAATAAGGCAAACATTTGAAAACTTTAAGAGAATAGTTCTTACTGCTTTAGAGAAACAAGTTAAACGAGTTAAATGAGCCAAGATGTCATTTCTACAGGACTCAGTTACTATATTTATGCGGTTTAAATATAGAATAGACGCGAATTTTTCTTACTTTCGGATCCATGCGAAACTAGCAATCGAATATGAAGAGTTTCTTTATCTCCTAGGATCGCACAAGTTGTTAAGGAACACAATCCTTGGTTAGGATTGCATTTCTTCCATAAATATTCGCTTTAATTAGTGACTTTTTGCCCTAATGGCGAAAATAATCCTCATTGTCATATAATTAATAAAAAGAATGTTAAGTCCTTTCGAGTGGACAATAGGAAGAACATCTCAAAAAGCGTTTGCACTCTATACATAAGAGAAAATTGCTTGTTTCAACTCAGTTAATACTTTCCCAGATCTATTCAATCCATTTTTTTAATAGGCACTAGAACGCCTGGGTGCGAGCTGTCAGGAAATGGGGTGAGTGTGTCTGGATTATCAAAGTGTGTAGATGACTGGTGATAGTTTGAAGAGTACTGTTGTTTTTGTTCAGAGTGTTAAGAGGCAATCATTGACTCGCCAACTGATATTTTCATAGAAAAGAATGTTTAGCTGTTGTCATTCTCACTGACTTTAATTGAAGAATTTAATAGATATTGGTAATGTTAGACGTGTGGATTGTTTGGGGTTGCTCGCCAAGTTCTTCGTGAGTTCAATCCAATTAATTGACTGCATAATTCGCAACTCTCTTGCTTTATATTTCGTAATAAGCACAGACAGGTCGCAAAGCCCGTCGGAAATTTATTTGGTTAAATAGTTTTCCACGTCCAACTATAGTAAAAATTAAGGTACGGGAAAAAACAAACATATACCGCCTGATTTATTTGAGTAGGCATCCAGCAAAAAGCTCAAAACGTTTTATTTTTCAAGGAGAAAGGAAACCAAATCTTTACCAAGAAAAGATTTATTCTAACGTAAAGAAACTTTTAATAGGGAACAAGAGAAATAGTGCTCCTAGATTAGAAAGAATTTAGTCAAGTGGCTAAAGAAAACCGCCTAAATACTTATCCATAAAAGTTCCAATAGAAAGTGTTTGTAACTACTGCAACCAGAAAGAAAAAAAAAAAGAAAAAAACCCCTTTTATTAATACAAGTACCAGATAGCATGATCTACTCAGTTATAGATCATTGCCTTCTTCACTTGGAAGTGCATGGAGGACAACGAAGGACTGAAAAAAAAGTCAAGAAAAGATACGGTTTTTCCTCATCTAAGTAAGTTAGTTAAGGAGTACTGTTCTCAGTGCGTATCCTGTGCTAAAGGGTTAAAGGTCCTAGACCTCCAAAAGCAGAAATAAACAGATGCCTCTTCCATATACTCCGTTTTCTAGAGTCATGTGGATAGTTAGGAAAACTTCCCACATGTTCAGTTTCAGGTGCCAAACACATTCTCGTGTTCAGAGATGTTTTGACACGTTATTGCGAATTAGTCGCTTGTAAATCAAGAACAAGTCAAGAATTTGCTAGAGCTTTACAAGAAAGAGTAATATGTCGGCATTCGAGCCCGGAAGTTTTAGCCTCGGATAATGCCCCAGAATTTACTTCAGCTGCCTTTAAAGAGCTATGCAAAGCTTGGAGGATAAAAAAGGTTAATATTCTGCCCTACAAACCAAGCCAAAATGGTGTAGTAGAAAGATTGAATGCAGATATTGAAAATTTCCTCCGTCATTTTGTGAAGGATAATCATAGAGATTGGTCAAAATACCTATTATCTTTTGCTCAAATAGCAATCAATACATCGTATAATCGATCAATTGATCATCTCCACATTTCGCCTGCATGGATACCATAAAGAGACTCCTGAGTAGATGCTGACTATTCTCCATTTACAAAATAGAATCGGAAGAAAAGAAGTTCATCAAGATGAGGTTAGATGTCGTAGTAGAAAGGAATTGGAAGCAGTAAGAGATTATGCTAGAGAAAATTCTAGTATAATATAATAGTACTATATTAAACGCTATGACGCAACACAAACATGCCACAGCATAAGAGAATTGAATAGCTGGGTCGATTATGTTTCTTGGTAAATAGCGTATAAGAAATACCAGACACAACGTAATCTAAATTGAACAAAAGTTTGAAGGTCCTTTTATTGTAAATCAAATATCCAAGGAGCCAACAATAGGACTTATGCTTCTTGTCTTAATTTTCAATCGAAGTCTATTCCCAGGTTCGACCGGCATAATGTAAGATAATACGCCCACGTTATACCAAAGATTACATGAATAACCACTCAATTGTCTATTTGATTATTCTGATTAATTTTGGGAATCCAGTATGCTTAATCAAGAAACAATGGATCCCTCCAAAGTTACAACTATGAAAGAACTAGACAAGTATTACCGCGAAACCTGAAGAAGTAAGATTCAGAAAAGGTAATGAAATACAAGAATTCTCAACCCACGTCTCTGTGAGACATTCCCACCTAAATCTTTTATGGATGAATCAAAAGTCCACCAGAAAAGGATCACCACACTGAAACACCAGATATCCTGATAGAAAAACCAAACTTTCTTGTAAACCTAAAGAATACCTGATACTTTCTCAGGAAGTAGATTGAGAATTCGTACTCTCTACAAACAAGAAACTCAAGTAGGAGGATATTACGACCGTCTCTATCACCAAATCAGACAAGAGGATTTCAGAATATTTCAGAATAATCTGAACATGAGGAAATGCCTGTCTATGCCAGAAGTAAGAGGATGCTTTGTAAGACCACTTACAGCTGAACCTGTAGGGGAATATGTTGCCAAATTATGCTGCACACAAACTCCAAAGATGAATGAGGTAACTTAACACAAAGAAGAAATCTAATGCGATTTATCACATTCATGTAAACGCACAAGAGATGATTAAAGATCAGAAGACTCCGTCGTATTTAGACCTCACCAGCAATTCAGAGGTCCGAGGGATGTGGAAGCGAGAAGTTACAAGAATCAAAACCACAGAGAAAGAGAACCATCAAAATTCTTCAAGATCTCTTACCACCCAGTAAGAGGAAGAACCAAACAATTAATCACTGAAACAAGAATTACATGAGACACTTTCCAGTTGTTTATGTCCATTGGAATCGACTAGAAAGGAATATAGACTTTACTATCTGCCTCCTAAGAGTTTAAATCTCTTAGAATTGTAAATCAAAACCAATTTTGTAAATTAAATATTTTATTTATTTCTTATTGTGTTAAACCTCTAGTTATAAGTTGTATTTCGCCATTCACACCCAAAATAACCACAATTTATCAATCTTTCTATTCATCTCATCGATTTAGCTACATAAGTTCCCATATTTATTATTCCGTTACGAATTCAGAAAATTTTTTTTTGCCCCCAGGGGTCCAGTTCTATTTCTTGTGAAAACTACAAAAAACCCATAAAAAAAAGAAAAATTTTCATTTTAGATGAACGTTCTATCTACTTATTTTTATTAGGAACCATGTTTTTTATTATTATTTTTTAATTTAAAAAGAAAAGAACAAAACAAAAATCGAAAATTTTCGTTTTAATATTAGAATAATAAAAAATTAATCAGGCTTGCTTTTAATATTAAATATCTATTTAATTAAGTATTAGCCTTAAGTTATATAATTTAGCTTGCCTTTTATTTTTAATTTTGATTTAACTTCAGATAGCCTATGCTATAATTGGACTTTGATAAATATTAATTGGCTACTGATCAAGCTTTATTTCATATTAATTACCATCATGCTTATAATCCAATTTTTTAATTTTTAAATTTTAATTTTTAATTTTAATTTCAAATGAATTCAGAATGCTAACATATTTTAAGTTTTCACTTAATTAGTCTTCTAATAATTTTAAATTTTACATTTTATTACTAACAGCCACTCGTAACAATATACTTATCCTTTAGTTACTTACAACCAGATCCACATAACATGATTTCATTTTATAACAATTCTATTTTTATTATTTAATTATTTGATTTCAATTTAAATAATTAATTTATCAGAACTTCTTATTTTTGATTCAACATTTAAATTTTAAATAAGCTGTAATCTCTTAGTATAGTTAGTACGGTAACCGTTTAAAAAGAACTTTTAATACATTAATTAATTATGTTCATTTAACTTTAGATGAATTTACGGCGGTATCCAGTATTTATTTTAAATCGATATGAATAAATCAATTTCAGACTGTATATTAAAAGTTATCGTCGCAGTTTTTGCATTATCTCTTTTACCTGCAGTCTTATCCTATTCTCAACTAAGCATTTAATGAATTGAAACACTGAGTAGTTTGCTGCTAGGGTATTCCCATTTTGGGTACTTCACTTCACCGGTGAAGTAAGATTTTATTGAACAGATATTCGTGACTTGATTGTTATCTTTTAGAAGCCCATCAGAAATTACAACTATCTATTTTTAGGAAACCACTTAAATATTGATGAGATAATTACTTTAAAAATGAATCAAATTTTACACTTCATTAAAAAATGTTTAATCTATTTATTTCATTATTTGCTCATTTAAATCCAGCCGATGCTACATAAATGGGAATGCTTTCAACTCATTAAATTAGTAGTATACTTAAAGTAATATCCTTAACATTAGCCTGAATATTAAAGTCAGCTTACCATTGTGTCACTCTCCAAACTAGTATATAAAATGTATGCTTGGCTTTTCGAATTTAGGTAGTTGAGAATATTTTCTTAGATATTTTAAAAATTTTACACTTGCTACTTGATAATAACAAATTTTAAATTTTTAAGAAAAATAGAATACTAAATATATTATTAGGCGAACTTTGCGTATTTAGACTTCATATATTTTATATTTAATGAATCTTAAAGAACAAGTTGAAGTCTAAATACTGCGAAATCACTCTATCAGTTATATTTCAAATTGGCTCAGCAGAAATGTTACTTGACAATTTCAAAACAGAATTACTGAATAACTCCCACCAACATATCTTAAATTTCAATCTTCACTGGTAGTAATGAATGCTTACTTTTTCATGTAGATTGATACATCACGTTTAATTAGCTATCTTGATTACAATGATGAATATCAAGTCAATTTTAGTTTTATCACTGTATTACAATTAGCTAAAATTCTATAGAATAAATTCTTATATGACCTAACTTTATTTCTCTAGCCTATCTTTTTTGTGTACCATATTATTACTTTATAGAAATGAGCAAACTTACTAAATTTAACTCATCACGTATCATTCCATTTAGTTATTGTCTGACAGACATCATCATTTTTCATTTTTGTACATTATGTCTCATTGGACTATATAATAATATAACATCTTTACCACTAATTCCCCATTTTTGTAATTTAAATTACATTAATTTTTTTCATAAATCTTCTTAAATATAATATTTCATACATATACTAATTCCTTATTCCCAAATTTTCATCTCCATTTAATATATCGTCCGTTCGAATAATGTAACTAATTGTATTATCAAATTAATTTACCTTATTTTTCGTTAATTTAATGCTTTCCATTTAATAATATTAACTTCTACACCAATTCTGGTTTAGACTATTTTGTCGCAAATGAGGTGAAAACCAAGCGGTTTTGCTCCTCATCAGCACCTTTTACAGTTTATCCATCTTTGATGACAAAACTAAATGCTTGCATTACTGCTTTCATTCATTAAAGGAGTCGATTCATTTCTAATATTCATCGTACATGTTCCTATCCTATCCACTATCTTTTATACACTCCAAAAGAACCTCTCACAGTTAATTCTCTGAGACATTTCACTTACATATTATCTCTTCGCAGGAACGACAATTACAGATCTTATACTACTCCTGCGAAAGACTCTCCATTTCCCGTTACAGCATATATTAATATATTTTATTATTCAATATTTCCCTCATCTGTTGTAGCTTTTTACCTGCCTAATATTCTCAATAAGTTTTAATAATCCCATTCATTTTTAGTAGAAAAATATTTTCATTTAACTTCATCAAATTTCTAGCACCCAGGATAAATTTCTAATTTGGAACTTTCAGCTCATTTATTCGCATTCGTATAAATTTCTCTTTCTATCATTGTTTCCAAAATTTCAAACTAATTAATTACTATGATAGTCTCAGTGTAAATAGAGTTATAGTATCAGTTATTTTAATAATATCCATCCACTGGCCATTAAAATTCCTTATTCTTTCTCTAGTTAATTTATCTTAATCCATATTATCGGTGGGATTGGAACAACTAGTGTTAATCTTATGTCATTTTCATTATAGTGAATGTATTATTTACTTGTCTTATAGAAAAAGCCTTGTTGTTGAATATGTTTGATAAGAAATTTAATTCTAAGAAACATCCCAGATATTCCATTTGCAATAACATATCCATTTTCGCCTTTTCCTATTAGAGGTATACTCAGTTCAAATTTTACCTCACAGATCAATTGAAATTGGAACCCTTGGTACATTACCTCCCATTAAAATTTAGGCAATTCTATTAATTACTCAACTTACCTCGCATGTCCACACCTTATTCCATTTTTAGACAACCTATCTTCTCAAGAAGTGGACTAATATATCTATTTGTGCTAACTTTGACTAATATATCCTTCTACTCATTTACTAATTGCCTTCTTATTTCTGCATTGTATTTTTTCGGAATTATAAGTTTTTATTAGTTATTATTAGATTAGTTAAAAATCTTCTGTATGAATTTTAGATTTCTGAGGCAGAGTCTCTTTTATTTTTATATAGATCATAAAGATCAATAATATATAATATTCAATAAACTTTATTGTTTATTTAAAAATAAAGACATATGTATTTTCAAATAACAAATACTCTGTTTTCGAATATTTAC
Organism: Trachelipus rathkii; assembly: GCA_015478945.1. NCBI lineage: Eukaryota > Metazoa > Arthropoda > Malacostraca > Isopoda > Trachelipodidae > Trachelipus > Trachelipus rathkii. The sequence continues at coordinate 28,979 of JABUQX010021498.1, forward strand.
TTATCTCATAAACATTGGTCTCTCTGTGCAGCACAAATTTTTTTGTTAAACTAACTTTTTCTCTATATATTCTCTTTTATGTGCTCTGAATCCGGCACTTTGTTTGAGCTTTTGATTCGTAAGTTGTCGTGCCAGAGATTTGAATATAGGTCTGTGATTTCATTAGTTTCCTAATTGTTCTAGGTGAATGTCAATGCCATGTCTGCTAAATCGTATTCTTAAATCTATGAATTCAATTTCTCATGATTTAAATTCTAGATTTATTTCAAGAAATTCCATTTTTTAGCCTTCACTTTCTAGGCAAGGGATGAAAGATCCGATGATGGAATGGTGATGTAATGAATAGGAGAAACTTTAGTGGTTAGTAGAGTATATATTAGTAGTAGGTGTGATTAGTTAGAGGGTTGAAATATACACGAACTTAAAATAGTGTTGGATAGCACATTTACCAGCAAAAATTCGTCTGTTTGGGTGTCTCTGATGAGTTGCTTAAGTATATATTAGCTATATGAATATAGTGCTCTTAAAGTATAATTGTGTATGAGGCGCGATAATATTTAATATTAGAGTAGGATAGATAGCTTATTAGAAATATTATTTGAAATCTGATGATTATTGGTATTATAAAAAATTCTTTATTCGGTTTTATTATTTATATAATTTGATATAGGATTATATATGTTACATAGATGTAGATGATTTGAATATTTTTTTTTCTTTCTCTCATTTTTACTTTTTTATTGAAAAGAAAATTTATTGAAATACATATTGTCTGAGGTTTGAAAATAGTAACATACAAAAGTGATTCCTCTCACATATAGTTGTATTTTTCCATCGCCTGAACAAAGGTAAAAGTTAATATTATTTTAAATAATAATTAATAATAATAATATAATCCAATAATGAATAATATATAATACATAATAATAATGATATAGTATATAATAAATAAGAATAATTTTTGTAAGATATTGGAAAGCCTGTTTACTTTGTATATTTATTGTTTGTCATAATAAAGAGTTGCCATATCTCATGACATTTGTCATATTAATTATTCTTTGATATATTTGTTAATTAACATTTTGATATATTGTGTGTAAAATATTGTGTTACAAGCCCTGTTGTTCGATTTTAATATTGGAAAATCTTCTTGATGTGATTCATGAATAAAATAATGTTTGTTATTTGATTGTCGTACAGTAAGTTAGATTATGACTAATTCATTTTTATACAAGTTAATGACAATTCAAAATTATTATTCATTATATCGTATTTCCCAATTTTTCTTATTTAGGTTTTAGTTTTGGATACCGTTGGGGACTGTATTTTGTGAAGCGATTATTAAATGGATAAATAGAGCTCTCAGTGATTTGTGAGTTATTCAATTCTACCGTTCAGTGTCAAATCGAGCAGCAGTCCAGAGCGAGATTTTTTTCCACCAGATAATAATAATATATATATATATATTATTATATATATATAGATATATAATGATATTATTCATATATGAATATTATAATATATATATATATTATAGTATATATATTTATACTATATTTATATTATAGATATTATATAGTATATATATAATAATTATAATATATATATATAATATATATATATATATATATTATATATATATATAATTATAATATATAATATAATATATATATATATAATAAATATATATAAGTTATATAATATATATATATAATAATATATATATATAGTATTATATAATATATTATAAATATATATATCACAACGGTAATTATTTTTGCATATATTTTAACTATGTTATTCTCGCACAAAAAAAATAAAACACACACACACCCCCCGTAAAATGCGAATAAACTGACGTTAGTGTCTCTGACTCTTTATATACAAGTAAAAGAAGGACAATTACATGGACCAAAGTCTAAGCAACTCTGTATAAATTTGAAACCTTAATTTTATATTCATAAAAACTTCCAATTGCTATGAAAATTAATAAAGACTAGAGGCAAACATAAAAAAATACATAGGCAATTTTTGAATTCTTATTCGTATTTGGCTATATTCGTCTATTTGTTTAAGAACTTATAAAATTGGCTTAATTTCTGGCCGCAAACGTAATCCTTTTATTTAAATTGATATATTTGAAATATCTAATACGTACGCTAACAATTTGCAGTGGAAAAAGATTGCTTTGTTATTTTCTTTTAATTGATTTACTAATTTTTTATGTACTAAATTCGTTAAAAAGAAAAATTCAGAGCGATCACTATCACACATAACAATCCAATAAATTTCAAATATTTCCTATCACATCCTATGCCTGCATTTATAATTTGGAGTGGCTGGAGCCCCGCCTGCCCTGGAGCCGCCACTGTATATATAATATAAATATATATATATAATAATATAATATATATATATATTATATATTATATTAGTATATATATATATATATTAAAAATATATATATATATAGTATTATATATATATATATAATATATATATAATATATATATATATAAATATATATATATATATATATATATTAATATATATATATATATATATATATAATATATATATGATATATATATATATATATATTATAATATATAGTATATATATTATATATAATACTATGTTATATAATAATATAATATATATATAAATATATTATATATTATATATATATAATAAAAATTATATATATAGATTATATAATTAATATATGATATATATAATATAATATATCATATATATTATATATAATAAGTATATTATATATAATATATATATAATATTAATAATATAATTTATATATATATATAAAAGTATATATATATAATAATATATATATAAATATTTTTAATATATATAAATATATATATTATATTATATATATATAATATTATTATATATATTATATAAATAAATAAATATATATATACTATATATATATATTATATATATATATATATATATATATATATATATAAATATATATACATATAAATATAATTATATATATATATAATAATATATAATATAAATATATTAAATAGTAATAATATTTATAAATATAGATATAATTATATAATATATATATATATATATATATATAATATATAATATATTATATATATATTATATATATTATAATATATATTATAATATGTATAAAATCACGTGATATCAAGATATTATATATATATATATATATATATATATATATATAATAAATAAAAAAATATATATAAAATTAAATATATATATATATATTATATATATTATAATAATATATAATATATATATATATAATATAATTATATAAATAATAAATATATAATATATTATATATATAATAATAATATATATATATATTATTAATATATATATATATAATATATATATATATATTATATATATATATATATATATATAGACCATAAAGACGAGCCGCCACTATATATATATATATATACTATATAATATATATATATATATATAATATATAATATATATATATATATTATATATATATATATATAAAATAAATATATATATATATAATTATTATTTATATATATATATATATATATTAATATAATATTATAGATATATAAATATATATATTAAATTTATATTATATACTAATAATATTATATATATATTAATATATATTTATATATATATATAGTAATATATAATAATATAGTACTATAAATATATATACTATATATATATCTAAATATATTATATATTATATATATATATTATATATAGTATATTATTATATATTATATAGTATATATATAATATAATTATATATAAGTTTATCTATATATATTATAATATATATATATTATATAATTATATATATAGTATATAATATAATATATATATATATATAATATAATATATATAATATATTATTATATATATATATATATATATTATATATATAAAAATATAATATATCATATATATATATATTTTATATAATATATATATATACTAAAATATATATAATATATTATATATATATAAATATATATATATATATTATATATATATATATAGTATAATATATATATATATATAATATAATATTGTAATATATCATATATATATATATATAATATATATACTATATATAGTATATAGTATATATATTTGTATATATATTAATATATATATATAATATTATATATATATAGTATTATACTATATATATTAATATATATATATTATATAATATATATAGTATTCTATATTATATATAATATTGTATATATATAATATTATATAATATAATATATTATAATATATATAATATATTATTATATATATTAAATATATAATATTATATATATATATATCTATTATATATGACGGGCTGCCGTTTGTTTAGCTTTTCTAGGTCTTTCTGTTTACGACAGGTTTTCTCAAAACCCCTTACTTTTTGAGCTGTTATACCGCTCTTGATGCGTGGTTGATGTTCAAGAAGATTTTTTCGGGTATTTAGCCCTAGGGTGTTTTCTAATATTTTTATAGCGGTTTTAGCTAAAACTGCAGCCTCTATTATGATTAAAAATACCTATCACGCTCCTAGGTATTCCTGGCTTTTGACTACTTCTTGAAGAAATGTATATGAAACTTTATTCAGTTTTAATTCTTTATTCTTATAGTTCTATATTTACATAAATAAATAAATGTCGTAATTTATGAAGTTAAGGAATTTAGTTCATTAGTACTTTCAGAATGTTAATAAATGTCAAATGTCCAATTTCAAAGTTTTCAACAAATGGTTTATATGTTTGATTTTAAGTTAGGTATGTTTAAGCAAATATAAGCAAGTAATTTAAGAAGATGTTTAAGACATCAAAAAGAACCACGTTCACTAGCCTTAATAGCTTAAAGTTTAAAAAACAAATTTAACAAAAATATAAAGCCCAGACTTCGTACTTTAAAAGTCTTCTATTTATTACATATATAAGTTCTAATGTATAATTTTCATAAATTTGTTCCATAGGCATCTATCCTATCAAAATACATTTATATATAATTATATTTATATATATCATCGTTTTAAATTGCAGCTAACTATACATTTATTAATTATTTCTATATACAGGTATAGCATTTGTTACCAATATATATTAACATCTCATATATTATATATATTATATATACTTATATTTAATATATTGTGTAATTAATTTCTAAAAGTTTGGACATCCTTTCTTTATAATATATATGTATTCCGTTACCAAGATATATAGAGCAATCATATTTATAATATATTTATAATTTTTTCAGCTATTTATTAATATATTGAATATATATATATATTTTTATATGGTATGCAAAAAAAAAATATAGTTTTTTTAGTTTCGCGTTACACATAAATGTACATAATTTGTGTGTTCCTGGCTACACACGTAAAATATATCTTTTACGCCCAGGTTGCCTGGTTTCACACATAAGTCCTGTAAGTTTATGGCATAAATTATATTTTCTTACGTAGGTATTGGAAATCCTGTGAGCTAAATATACGTATTACTAATGGTGTAGACGGCAATTTCTTTCCAATTATGTTATTAATAATATTGTTTAATATAATATATTATTATTCAATTAATATTATTTTTATTATTATTATTTATTATTATTTTTATTATTATTTATATATTATTATTTATTATAAGATTTAATATTATTTTAATTATTATTATTAAAATTATTTTTTATTAGTATTAATTGCATTATAATTTTTATTATTATATTATATTATTTTTTATTATTATACCATTTAAATTATTATCTCGAAGTTTAATTTGTTCACTAAAATGCTTCGAAATTTTAACAACGAAAGAATTTTTTAATAGTAAAAATAATATTAATATTGACTGTTGTATCCTACTAAAGCATAAGTATATTTTCAAAATTAAAAATAAAAGATTAGAACTTGAATTAATAGTTTTTACAATAATAATAAAAATTCAAACTGCATCGTCTACTTACATTACCAAAATATGTAAAGAGAATTTATTTTAAAGTAAATATTGAAAATTGTTTTTAAATAAATTTAAAAAATGATTTAAAATTTGCATTTCAATTAATCTTAAATCGCTTTGATTTATCTAAAGAACTTGACTAAGTAAAAATAAAATCTTATAAAATTTTAATAGGTTAAGAATATTGAGAAAATTTTTCTAAGTTCAAAATTATTCAAATTTCATTAAGTTAATTTTATTTCGAAAATTTTTCTAAGGTTAATTTTTATTTCAAAAAATTTTTCTAAGTCAGAAATTTTCTAAGTTAATTTTTTTGAACATTTGTACAATCAATTTTATATTCAAAAATTTTCTAAGTTAATTTTATTTCAAAAAAAATTTCTAAG
>JABUQX010021499.1:2500-32500 GCA_015478945.1 Trachelipus rathkii
TTGGCATCTCATTTTGTAGGGTTGTTACTGGCATCGCGCTGAGTAAAAGTCAGTTGCCATATGTTTTATGGGAATTGCATGCTTAAGAACTGAATTTATAAATATATATATATATATATAGTAATATATATATATATATATATATTATATATATATATATATATATACAATATATATCATACTATATATAATATATTATATATATATATACTGTACATATTATATATACCTATATATAATATATTATACCTATATATATATATATATATAAATATATATATATATTAATTAATATATATATATAATATACTATATATATATACCATTGTTAAATATACATTCTAGTGCAATGATATAATGAAGGTGAGGTAACAAACTTAAATATCTTTTGTAATTTTCAGAATTGGTAAAATTTAATGAAAAATTTTATAAATCTTCAACGTTAGGACAGTGTAAAATTTGGCAGATTCCAGTTGTATGTGTGATGGATATTATGTAGTTCTACAGCACATTTCACAAAACTGTAAAGGGAAACGTAAAATTATATGTAACAGGATGTACTTTTTTATGGATGTTGGGTGACTAAGACAAAGCTGGGCACCTCATTATTTATAAAGTTAGTAAAACTAACCTAGTAAGATGGCTAAGAGTACAAGAAAAGCAATGCCTAGGCTATTCCCCAGAATATGGAGAAGCGCAACGAATCACTATGATGGGCTGCCACTTTACTGCATAGATGATATTACAAAAAATATAAGAGTAAAGGAAGGCAATTTTTTCCAGACCAATACTCCCTTCATCCAGAGCCCCAGCTTCTAATAATGTAAACTACCCTATACCTTCACACCCGTCTGTAAAGCAAAATTGTATTATATAGAACAAGTTCCATAGACATATAAAAGAAAGAACGTATGTTTCTACAAATATGTAGGCCAGCTTCTTACTATTAATAGTACATATATTATATAAGTGTATAAGTACTATATATATAATTATATAATATTAATTATTAATAATATATATTATATATATATCATATCTAAATAAATATATTAATATAATATATTATATATATATATATATCTATTATATATATAATATATAGTTATATTATATATTATATATATATATAGTAGTTTAGGAGCACAACTAGCAGCAAGGTTCACAGCCAGAATGTTGCAAAGCAATGTTGCAAATGTTGCAAGCAAATTATGCAAATGAGTTTTTCAATTGACGTGTCAAAGTTAGGTTTCATAGGTCGATGAGACCGGAATTTACGTCTGTAAGGCCGACGTCCGAGGTTCTTGAAGCCTGAACATCGAGGATTTTAAGCCCAAAAGGGGGCGAGCCCCCCAGAAAGGGCTTTTGGTCCTAGAAGGTTTTTAATGCAGATCGATAGATTCATTTTTGATGTTACCAATCGATTTATCGTGATCGATTACCCCAAAATCGATCTTTAAATCGTCTTTCTACGTGCTTCTTGTTGCATTTAGCACTGAAAAGTAAATCGAAAGAAATAACTTACTATAATTCGCATTCGATTAACTTGATTATGCCCCCCCCCTGCGAGACACTTTTTTCGTCATATAAATGCAATTAGAAGTATATTAGCTTAGGGGAGGATTGATAGCCCGAAGGGCTGTCAATCCGACAAACAGACAAAACCTTTCGTGTTTGTTGTATATTTTTATTACGCGCGCGTGCGCATACACAACACAACATAAACACACGCACCCTTTTCGCTAGGAAGAATGGAGCTATCGCCTTCAAACTTCGGTATATGATGTATGTGTGTGATAAAACTGATCATAGGTGGAGTTTGGTGACCTAGGTCACCCCTAGGGGGTCTGCCCCCTTAGCGCCAAGTCAAATAATCCTGAAAACCATGTTAGCTTAACGTATCGGAGTAAATTTGGATGTAGTTATATGATGAAGTAATTCCTCGTCGGAGACGAGATTACATCCCTCTGCGTTCCCCCCGTAAGGGGGGCGCTGCCCCACAAAAATTAAAAATTGATCGTAGAAGACTGAAACTTGAAGACAGGATGGAGGAGTTCGGAGTCGGAGGAACCGGAGTTGGAGTTGGATTCAGGATCGGAGTCCATGGACCGGAGGGGGGTCCCCAGTTGGAAAAAAAAGAAGAAGAAATAGCATGGAATGCAAAACAGAGAAGAAGAAGAAAGACAGAGAAAGGAAGAAGGAGAGAAGGAGAGGAAGCAGATGTGGAGTAGGAGCAGGATTCAGAGTTGGTAGTGGCACGGGTGCTGGAGCCGGTTGGCTGCCGAGTTATTAAATTGTTTGTGGTAATGATATGGGACGTGTTTTTTTTCATTAGGTTATTGGGTCTGTAGAGTTTGAAAATAATGGTTTCAGAACCATCATAGAAAAAAATAAATAAATTAAATCAATAGATAAATAAATTAATAAATAATTTCTTACACTTTTATGTTTATAACTTACAAATTTACGTTTTTACATACCCTAAAGCAGTAAATCACTAATCAAACCACTATCAACCACCCTCCTGACCAGTTGTGATCTATTAATCTATTGTTGTCAATTTCTTTACTAAAATTTCATGTTTTACAACCCTAAAGCAGTAAATTCACTAATCAAACCACATCCAACCACCCTCCTGTAGTTGTATCTATTGATCTATTGATCTAATTGAGCTATTGATCTATTGATTAATTGATCTATTGATTAAGGTCAAATTTTTACTAAAATTCATGTTTTACATACCCTCTAAAGCAGCAAATCACTAAATCAACCCACTATCCCACCATCCATAATCTGTTGATCTATTGATCTATTGATTAAGGTCAAATTTTTACTAAAATTGTCATGTTTTACATACCCTAAGCCAAGTAAATCAATAAATCAGAACCACTATCCACCACCCATCCTGACTCAGTTTGATCTATTGATCTATTCGATTAAGGTCAAATTTTTTATAAAATGTCATTTTTACATTACCTAAATTACAGAAATACACTAAAATCAAACCACCACACCTACACTTGTTGAGTTATGGATCTATTGATCTATGATCTATTTGATTCAAGTCACATTTCGAGTATAATTTTGATAACATAAACATAAAATCAGTTCTTTATACACTGTCAACGAAGATATGCTAACGTAACAAGTTTCACCTAATAACGCAACTTGAATAATCTGCACCTGCAACTATATTGTTCCACACAAACCTAACATACCTAAAGCACGAATAAACTGCTATACCATTAACAAAGTTCCACACTTAGCAACAGTAAAGTAACTACATAGCATACAAAAACGCTACCTATTCACACTTTGCCAATGCATATCTTAACCATATTCAATGTTAATTTTACATAACCATGGCAAAACTTATCAAAGATTTATCATTATCCTAACCAAACTATTTGATAATAAACGAGGAAATAAAAACACACCCAACACACACACACACACAAAAAAACACAGAACACAAACACAAACACACACACACACACAACCACCTATAACACACACACCACACACACGAAATGAACTTGCTTAGGGCATTGTCAAAGCTCCAATTAGTAGAAAATTAAAAAAATCTAATAACTTTAAAAAAAAAAAAATTTAAACAAAGTAAAATTTAAAAATAAACTTACAAAAGAAAAATTAAAAAATTTAAAAAAATTAAAAAATTAAAAATAAAATAAATAAAAATAAACAAAGTAAAATCAAAATAAAACCTTACAAAGAAAAAATTAAAAAAATGAAAACAAAATTAAAAAAAAATTATAAAAAAAATTAAAATAAAAAAAAAAATCTAAACAATATTAATTAAGTGAGAGTCTGTACAAAAAGAAAATTAATAAATTAAAAAATTAAAAAAAATAAAAAAATAAAATAATAAACCGAAAATTATAAACAAGTATAAAATGGCAAAATAAAACTTACAAGAAAATTAAAAAATTAAAAAAATTAAAAATAAAATTAAAAAATAAATAAACAAAAAAATTATAAACTAAAGTATCTAAGTTATTGCAACTAAATACTTTACCAAAAGGAAAAGTTAAAAAATTTAAAAAAAAAATTAAAGAATTAAAAATATCAAAGATAAATAAAAAATTAAACAAAGTTTATATGCAAACTAAACTTACGAAAGACAAATTAAAAATTAAAAAAAATAAAAAAATGTAAAATAACATAAAAAAATAATCAAAAAGATTTAATCTTAATCAACTTTACAAGGAAATAAAACAAATGTAAAAAAAATTAAAAAATTAAAATTAACATAAATAACAAATTAAACAAATATAAATGCAAAATAAAATAAATAAGAAAAAGTGTAAAAATTAAAAAAAATAGAAAACAATTAAAAAATTAAATTACACAACAAAAATTAAAACAAGTAACTTGCAAAATAAGACTTACAAAAGCAACTTGCACAAATTAAAAAAATTACAATTAACAAATAATAAATAAAAAAAAAAAAAATAAAGCAAAGTTCATAAATGCAAAATAAAACTTACAAAAGAAAATTAAAAAATTAAAAACATTAAAAATTAAAAATTTAAAATAAATAAAAAAAATTAAACAAAGGTATACGATGCAAAAATAAAATCCTACCAAAAAGAAAAGTTAAACACAATTAAAAACAAATTTAAAAAAATTGAACAAGTTAAACATAAACAAAATTGTACAAACAACTATGCATGCAAAATAAAACTGTACAAAAAATTGCACGAAATTTCAAAACTAAAAAATAACATATAAATAGATTTTTTTTTTAAACAAAAGAAAAATATTAAACAACAGCTATAAATGCAATAATTACAACTAACATAACAAAAAAAAGGTTAGAAAAATACATTTAAATAAACAAATACGAAGTTTGCCTGATCTAATCCAGTTAAGCTCTCCAAAATTCTTAAAAAAATAACTCGTTAAATAAAAATAAATAAATAAGAATTAAAGATAATTACTATAAAAACCAAAGAATAAATGTAATAAAAATTATAGAAGAAATGCTGAATAATTATATCTATGTTTCTTGAACTTAGGGAAAAAATTTTATAATAGTTAAACGTTATAAAAGAAAATGGAAATTTGGGAATGTAAAAAAACCAAATTCAACATTTAGAAAAACGGTTAATCTTTGCAAGATGCAATCAATTGACGATATGTACATGGTAGAACAGAATCAGGTATATTTGATAATTGATCATTAATATTAATTAAACCGATTTTTAGTATACATTTATCAAAGATATCATATCATGTCCTAACCTAACTATTGTAATGAACTAAGAAAAAATGGACACACACACACACAACACACACACACACATACACACACAATTACAAAGTTCATCATAACTCGTCTAAATATCAATAATCACCATATGAATAAATGCAAACATTAACAAAGTTTTAAACAAACCATAAATCAAAAATAACAAAATTTTATCCTGAGCGTAAGCTGAGGCCTTACAGTTCTTTGAATAAAGTATCACAGTAAAGCGTATTTAGTTTACTGATTTTAAAGAGGTAAATCAGTAAATCAGTAAATCAAACCACCCATCCTGCAGTCCCCTACCCTCCACCCGCCTATGATCTATCGACCTATTGATTCAAGTCATATTCGAGTATCATTTTGGAGCCAGAACAGTAAGGGGACGTAATAATCTAGAACAAAATCCCTTCCAAAAGTGATCCAATTCTATCCAAGAATTAACCCATCTCTGAACTATGTAATATTGACACTATTCGTCATCAAGTGTCAATCGTCATCGAGTCAATAAACGTCATGTTGAAACTATGAAATGAAACGAGAACATTAGCAAAATTCTCGCGGCAAACTGACATTTACTCAAAAAAACTTAACCTAGCTCACGTTTTCTAACACATCATCATCAGATAACACAGTAATATCTTACAAAACTCAATCATTTCTCTACAAAGGGCAGTTTAATTTCACCCGGTCATAGAATATTTAACGATTAACGTTTTACCGAACTTACGAGATAAACAGTTTCATTTAACCAAGAGTATCTAACAGCCAACCACTCACTCCCGAAGAAACCAAGCGGAGGAGCCCATTGAAAGGGTGTGAATCCTGAGAGGGGGGATCCACCGAAGGGGTGTAAGCGGCGCCATTACCCCTCCGTAGGAGCGGTAAGGCTCAGCCCTATCGGGCATGGATTTATATGATTATTTTTTTCTGAATGGTTCTCGAACCATTATTTTCGAAAATCTACAGCACTCGATCAAACCTAATTAAAGACACCCAAACATTGCTATCATCTCAAAAGAATTTTAATAACTGGCACCGCACCGGCTCCAGCACCGGTGCCACTTACCAACTTGAATCCTTCCCTCCTTCACTCATTGTTTTCCTTCCTTCCCTTATCCTTGCCTCCATATTCTTCCTTTCTACTGTCTAAGCCTTTCTTGCTATCAATTTCCCTCTGCTTTTGCTTCCATGCAATTTCTTCTTCTTTTTTTTCCAACTGGGGACCCCCCCGGCGGGGTCCATGGACTCCGATCCTGAATCCAACTCCAAAATTTTCCGACTCGACTCCGACTCCGACTCAAATCCTGTCTCCATGTTTCAGTCTTCTGATTCAAATTTTAATTTTTTTGTTTTGCAGCGCTCCCCTCTTACGAGGGGACGCACAGAAGAGCGTAAATCTCGTCTCCGCACGAATTACGTCATCATATACGCTCACATCAAAGTTTCACCTCCGATACGTTAAGCCTAACATGTTTTCAGGACGAATTTGACCCTGGCGCTAAGGAGACGGCAGCACCCCCTTAGGGTGACCTAGGGTCACCATCACCAAAACTCACCTATGATCAGTTTATCACACACAATATCACTATACCAAGCTTTGAAGGCGATAGCTCGTATGTCCTTCCAGCGACAAGGTGCGTGTGTGTTCTATGTTGTCGTGTGTATGCGCACGCGCGTCTCCCCGCTAATTAAAAATAACTTACAAGAACAAAACACCAAGTTGTCTGTTTTGTCGATTGACAGCCTTCGGCTATTCCATCCTCCCCCTAAGCCTAAATAGTATCTCTGATTCATTTATATAGAAAAAAGGTGGGTTCGCCCAGGTGGGGGCATAAACTAGCAACGATGATCGAATGCTAATTATAGTAATATATTTTCTTTCCGATTACATTTCAGTGGCGGAAAGTGCCAACCAGAGACGTAGAAGACGATTTTAACAAGATCGATTTAGTAATACCGATCACGATTAAATCGATTGGACCATCACAAAATTATCTCATCGATCAATTTAAAACCTCTAGGAACCAAAAACCCCCCTTTGGGTGCTCCGCCCCCTGTTCTGGGGCCTTAACCAACTCTGCCCGAAGCTTAACTGACCGTGCTGAAAGGCGGCCTTCCAGACCTTAATCAAATTGAAAATTTATACGGAACTATTGACCTCACACCTTGAAACACCCCCACACCAACTGTTGCAAAATGTTGCTTGCAAACATTTGCCAACATTGCTTTTGCAACATTTTGTTGTCCTCTAACTACTAAACTACAACTTTCCCTACTACTACTACTACTTGATAATTATATAATATATATATACTAGATATATATATATAATATATAATATATAGTTATATATAGGCCAAGAGACAGACACCGACGGAACCAGCGGTCGCGATAATATATATAATATATATGATATATATATATATATATATATAATAAATATATATCATATACTCTATATATATATATATATATTATAATCATCATTATATATAAAATAAAATATACAATAGATACTATATATATATATATATATATATACTATATATATATTATATATATATATATATATATATATATATATATAATATATATAGCAGTTTCTCTTTCTTTTCTGAGAGATGATGTAGGCTCCTATTGAAATATGCTTAACAATATGCTCTTTAAATCTTAGAATCTGACAGAGACAAAAGTGGAGCTAATTTTAGAACATGGATTAGTAACCTTGAGTGTGTCTGTCATTTTCCGTAATATGGTTCCAGTCGTACATTATATTTAAGCACCAATTGTAAAGATCCCAAATCGCTCAAAACGTCGTAGCATAAGAGAACTGGTGACATTTCATTGGATGTTCCTTGTTATTACAAAAACTCAAATGTGCTACTTGGGGGTGCCGTACTTTGTTTCATCTGACAATAAAGTTGCGTTCACCTTATACCTGTGACAGTCTATCGGACCCTTTTTTCTCGTTGATGGCTTTTAGGTCGTAAATGAAGTGAACGAACCATGTGAACAGATATATCACTCCAGGATCGTCTCAGACAATGGAAAGGCGATAACAGGGCTTCATTTTCAATTATGCTCATCTATTCCTTCAATTTCAAGGATTTAAGCAATTATTTAAGCATGTTCAAGCGAGCTCATCATCTTCCAGAAAAGAAAAGAGAAAAATGATAATTATATATTCATATATAATAATATATTTAATATAGTATAATTATATATATATATAAATATATATATATTAATTATATATTGATATTTATATATTTAATATTATATATTATTATAATAATATATATATATATATATTATATATATACTATATATATATATATATATATATATATATATATATATATACATTATATAAATATATTAATATATTAATACGATATATTATATATATATATATATATAATATAGTATATATATATTGTTTATATATATGAATATAGTAGGTAATAGGCGAGCACAACTAGCAGCCAAGGTCACAACCAGAATGTTGCAAAGCAATGTTTCAAGATTCGTTGCAAGCAACCATTTTTTGAAACTGGTTTTTCAAGTTGAACGGTGTCAAAGGTTAGGGTCTTTCAAGGTCGATCGAGACGAATATTAAGGGTCTGGGAGCCGACTTCCAGGTTTCTCGGAGCCATGAACTTCGGGATTTAAGCCCAAAAAGGGGCGGGGCCCCCAAAAGGGCGGGCTTATTCTTGTTGCCTACAGGGTTTTTAAATGACGATAGATAATTTGTGATGGTTCCAATCAGATTTAGATCTGACTCGATTACCACCTAAATCCGATCCTTTAACCTCGTCCTTTCTACGTGCTTCTTGGTTCGGCACTTAGCACCTGAAAATAGTAATCGAAAGAAAAATAATTACTATAATTAAGGCATTCGATTAAATCGTTGTAGGTTATGTGCCCACTTCCGAGGCACCTTTTTTCTATATAAATGAATAGAGATATATTAGGCTTAAGGGGAGGATTGATAGCCCGAAGGGCTGTCAATCCGACAAACAGACAAACCGAAGGTTTGTATCAGTGGATTTTTAAATAACAAAGTCACACACACACACACACACATACACATCAATTTATAATCAGATGAATTCTCTTATTTACACTTGAAACTTGTAGATGATTATTGTGTTGATAAAGCTGATCATACGAGTGAGTTTTGGTGACCCTAGGTCACCCCTTAAGGGGGTGCTGGCCCCCTTAGCGCCAACGGTCAAATTTACGTCCTGAAAACCATTGGTTAGGCCTTAACGTTATCGGAGTGACAATTGAGATGTGATATCATGGACTGACGTAATCTCCGTCGGAGACGAGATTTTACGTCCTCTGCGTCCCCTCGTAGAGAGGGGAAGCGCTGCACCAAACAAAAAATTAAAAATTGGATCATAGAAGACTGAAACTTGGAGACAGGATTCGGAGTCGGAGTCGGATCGGAGTCGGAGACCGGATGTGGCGATCTTGGATACCGGAGTTTCGACCCGGTGAGTCTCAGTAAGGAAGAAAAATGCATGGAATGCCCAAACAGAGGAAGAAGAAGAAAGGAAGAGAAAGAAAAAAAAGGAGGAGGAAAGAGAAGGAAAGCAAGAAGAATGAGGAAGGAGAAGGATTTCAGCACGTCGAGTGCCACCGGGTGCCGGAGCCAGTGCCGTCTGCCGAGTTAAAATTTTTGTTAATGATACACACTTTGTGTCTTATATCAGGATTATCGAGTACTGTTAGATTCTAAAATCAATCGATTTCCTGAGAACCCTCAAGAAAAAAAATTAAATCATAAATCAGCCGAAGGGCTGAGGCTTACCCCTCTACGAGGGTATGCCCTTACACCCCTTCGGGTTGATCCCCCTCTCAGGATTCACACCCCTTGCCATGGCTCAATCCTGGGTTTTCATCTCGGGAGTGATTGTGTTGCTTTAGAAGATTACTTGTTAATGAAACATGTTTACTCGTAAGATTAGGTACGTTATGTTAAATATTACTATGACGCGATAAATTAACACCTGCTTGTTAGAGAAATGAATGAGTTTGTAAGATATCACTTGTACCTGACCATCGATGTTAGAAAGTGAGCCTAGGTTAAGTTTGTGAGTAATGTCAGCTTTGCCCGAGAATTTGCTAATTGTCTACGTTATTTCATCAGTTTCAAAATGACGTATATACTCGAACGATGACACTTGATGAAGATTAGTTCGTAACTTCTAGTTCAAGATGTTCGTATCTTTGATATATGGGTCACTTTGAAAGGAATTGTTTTAGATATTAGTCCTCACTCTCCCTGATCCAAATGATACTCGAAATATGACCTGAATCAAGTAGGTCGATACAATATAGGCGGTGGAGTTTAGGGACTGCAGGCATGGCGTTTTGATTCCTATATACTGATTCTACTGCTTTAAAATCGAGTAAACTAATACCGCATCTTACCTGTACGTTATTTTATTCAAAAAACTTATTCTTATGTTATGTCAGAATTATTTATTGTTATTCTTTATTGTTAAATGTTCAATTATGTTGATGAAAGTACGAAAGTCTTTAAGGGATCTCATACTCAACAAGTTTATTATGAAATTTGTATGCGGATGTATGTGTGTGTGTGGTGTGTGTGTGTGTCATTTATTCTTAGTTATTACAATAGTAAGGTGTAGGACATATAAATCTTTGATAAATTCTTGTTACTATCGTTGTCAATATATACCCTATCATTACTGCTTACATAAACTGATTATGTCCCTCAAACTTCCACACTACTCATATTATCATGACTGAAAAAACCCATCTCAGTTAAGATGATGTATTTTACCTTTCGGTTGTTTTATAACTGTAGCAATACAAATTCACTATTGAATCATTATATTGTTCTTTTTAAAAGTGTATTTAATTTATACTTTGTACTCTTTTATTGTATTTTTAATTATTTTATTTAATATATAAATTTTTTATTTTTTATTCTATTTTTCCATTTTTATTTTATTTCTATTTAAATTTATTTCTTCACTTTTTTTTTTTCAAGTTCATTTTATCTTCTATACTTTGTTTAATTTTTTATTTATTCTTAATTTTATTTTTTATTTTTTTAATTTTTTATTTTTTATGTAAATTTTATTTCATTTATACTTTGGGTTTATTTTTATTTATTTAATTTTTATTTTCAATTTGGTTTTGATTTATTTTTTCTCTAAAAAGATTTTGATTTTCTATTTCGGCTTTAATTTTTTATCATTATTTTATTTTTGAAGAGTAATTTTTTTAATTTCTTTTAATTTTTTTTTAAAGTTTGTCTTTGCATTTTATACTTTGTATAATTTTTTTTTTATTTTAATTTTTTTAAATTTTTATTTTTTGAATTTTTTAATTTCTTTTTAGTTTTATTTTTTAATTATACCTTGTTTTTTTTTTATTTAATATTTAATTTTTTTAATTTTTTTTTTTTTTTTAAATGACTTTTAAACTTTTATTTGGCTTCAGCCTTGTGAGTTTAATTTTTTCTATTTATTTAATTTTTTAATTTTTTAATTGTTTTTTTGATTTTTCTAATTTTCTTTTGTATGAGATCTAAGTTATACCTTCTTAATTATTTATTATTTAATTTTATTCTTTCTTTAAAATTTTAATTTTCTTTTAAGTATTTATTGTTGATACTTTGTTTAATTTTTTATTATTTAATTTTTTAATTATTTTAATTTTTTTTAAATTTTTAATTTCTTTTTGTTAAGGTATAATTTTGCAATGAATAATTTGTTTAATTTTAAATTGAATTATTTAACTTTTCATTTAATGATTACTTAAAAGTTTAATTTTCTATGTATTTTTCATTGCATGACTTTGAAAAATTGCTTTAATGTTTTATTTTTTGGTGATACTGAAAACTTAGTATATTTCAATATACTTTGTATAATTTTTTTTTTTTTAATTTTTTTAATTTTAATTTTTTTTAATTTTGTAAATTTCAAATGTAATTGACTTTGCATTATTACCAATCACTTTTATTTTAATCTCAGTCTTATAATTTTTTAATTTCTAATTTTTATTTTCTTTTTAATTATGTCATTGATTTTGAAACATTTTTTTTTCTTTTTTTTTTTTAATTTTTATTTCAACGTAATACAGGCCTTGAAAAATGTAGTATATTTTGGTGGTGTGGCTCTCGTCATGCCCTATTTTCATAGTGTGTGTGTGTGTGTTGTGAATGTGTGTGGGTGTGTGTGTGTGAGTGTGACTTTATTCCTATCTTACAATAGGTAGGTAGGATTATAAATCTTTGATTAAAATGTTACTAGTTAGTGAAGATTAAGAAATAATCGTTAATTTGCATGAAAAAGTGTGATTAGGTTAGTTCTGTATGCGTTAGTTACTTTACTGTTGCAAAGTCGGACTTTTGTTAATGTTAGCAGTTTATTCGTGGTTAAGGGATTATGTTAGGTTTGTCGTTGTACATTAATTTTAGTTCCAGGTCGTATTTTTACTATTTAAGCGTTATTAGTTGACAACTTTGTTACAGTTAGCAATACTCGTAGATTCAGTGTATAAGAACTTGATTTTTTATGTTTATTCAAAATTATACTCGAAAATATTTGACTTGAATCATAGATCAATAGAATCAATAGATCAAACCTGGTCAGCGAGGTAGTTGGTGTATTATTTTTAGATTTACTGATTTTAGGGTATGTAACAAAAAACATGACAATTTACGTAAATTCGACTGTAATCAAATAGATCAATAGATCACAAACTGTACAGGAGGGTGGAGGTTTATTTATGATTTTACTGCTTTAGGTTGTAAAAACATTACTATTTTAGTAAAAATTTGACTTAATCAATAGATCAATAGATCACAGATTGTCAGGAGGGAGGTTGGATTGGTTGATATTAGTGATTTACGCTTTAGGGTATGTAAAACAGGAAAATTTTAGTAAAATTTGACCTTAATCAATAGATCAATAGAATCAATAGATCAAAATACATAGATCAATAGATCAATAGAATCACAACTGTCAGGGGGGATAGTGGTTTTATTATAGTGATTATCTGCTCTTAGGTATTGTAAAAACATGACAATTTTTTAGTAAAAATTTCACCTTAAATCAATAGATTCAATAGATTAATATATCAATGATGGAGGTTGGGTAGTGGTTTACTTTAGTGATTTACTGCTTTAATTAGGGTATGTAAAAACGTAAATATTTAAGTTATAAATATAAAAAGTTGTAAGAAATTTGATTATAATTTATTTATTATCTATTAGTATTTATTTATTTTTTTTGCTTGAAAAACTCCTGGACCAATTATTTCAAAATCTTAAGACTCGATAACCTATATTTTAAAGACAACCAACATGTATCATTACACAAATTGAAATATCGGCACCACACGCACCCGGCTCCAAACACCGGTCCACTAACCAAACTCTGAATCCTTTCTCCTTCCTTAATCTTGTTATCCTCATTTAATATTTACAATCTTCCTTTCTTCTTCCTTTCTCTTCCTTCCGATGCTTTGCCTTACTCGCCACGACTTCTTCTTTTTTTTCAACTGGGACCCCCCTCCGGGGGGTCCATGGACTCCGATCCTGGAATCCAACTCTAACTCGTCTCCGACTCCGACTCCACTCCGACTCCGGATCTTCCAAGTTTTTCAGTCTTCTACGATCAATTTTATTTTTTTGTGGCTACGTTCCCTCTTACGAGGGGACGCAGAGAGACGTAATCTCGTTCTCCGACGAACGATATACGTTCATTATCATTAAAATCACATCCAAATTCACGTCAGATACAAGTTAAGCCCCTACATGGTTTTCAGACTAATTTGACCTGGCGACTAAGGGGCAGCAACGCCTTAGAGTGTGACCTTAGGTTCATCAAAACTCACCTGATTGAATCAGTTAATACACACCAATAATTCATGTATAACCAAGTTTTGAAGCGATAGCTCTATGTCCTTCTTAGCAAAGGTGCGTGTGATGTATGTGTGTGTGTGTAATTGTGTGCGCGCGAGTAAATAAAAAATAATACAAAACAAACCAAAAGGTTTTCTGTTTGTCGGATTGACAGCCCTTCGGGCTACTCAATCCTCCCCTTAAGCCCTAATATCTCTCGTATTCATAGAAAAATCGGGGAGCGCTCAACCTGTACCATAAACTACAACGATTAATCGACTGTTATTATAGTAATTATTTTCTTCGATTAATTTATTCAGTGCTAAATGCAACCAGAGCACGTAGAAAGACGATTTAAAGATCGATTTAGGATGGTAATCGATCACGATTAAACGATATGGAACATAAAAATGATCTATCGGATCATTTAAAAACCATCTAGGAACCAAAACCCCCTTTGGGGGCTCCGCCCCCTTTGGGGCTTACAAATCCTCGAGTTCAGGCCTCCAGAACCTCGGAAGCGGCCTTCCAGACCTTAAATTCGTCTCATCGACTTGGAAAACCCTAACTTTGACAGTTATATCTTGACATAAAAACCCAATGTCTGCAAAATGTTGCTTGCAACATTTGCAACATTCTTTGCAACATTCGGCTGTGACCTTGGCTGTAGTTGTGCGATACTTTACTACTATATATATATATTTATATATATATATATATATATAATATATATATATAGATATATAATATATATAGTATTATATAATATACTCATAGTATATAATATATATATATATTATATATATTTATATATAAAATAATAGATATAATATAATATATATATATATATATATTATAATATACTATATATATGTATATATATATATCAAAAGCTGCTAACATATATTTGTTAGAAAACATACGTCTCTTCTTTTAAATATGTCATGACTTGTCATAGAAAACATTTTGCCTTACAGAAGGGTGTGAAAGGTATTAGGTAGTTTACATTATTATGAACTGGGGTTGGATGAGGGAGTATCTGAGGTATGGAAAAAAATTGCCTTCCGTTTACCTTTTCCATATTTTGCTTAAATAATCATAATTGCAGAAGTGGCAGTCCATTCCAAGTGATTCCTCTGGAGCTCTACATATTTGGAATAGGCCAAAGGCATTGCTTTTCTTAGTTACTCTTAGCCATCACTTCTAGGGTTTTTTACAACTTGCATAAATAATTGAGGTGCCCCAGTATTTCTTAGGTCACAACATCCATACAAAAGGCTAGATCCTGACACTATCCAATTCTTAGTTCCCTATTACGAGTTTTGGTGGAAAATGTGCTTAGAACCTAACATAAATATCCACACCATAACAAAATTGAATCTGCCAACATATTTACACTGTCTACTAATGCGATTTTATAAATGTTATTATATTATGTTAGCGAATATTCTGAAAAATTACATAAGAGACATTTGAAGTCTGCCAACCTCACTTCAGAGGTATAAAGAGGAGAGGCAACATCAAAATAGGTTATAATATAGTATACCTATATAGTACTATATAATACCCATCCCTATTATATATATATACTATATATATATATATACGTATAATATAACTACTATATAAAATTTATATATATAATATACAGTATAATATCATATATATATATAATATATATATATATATATATATATAATATATATATATATATATATAATATCATATATATATATATATATATTATTATATATATATATATTGTTATAAATCAGTTCTATTAAGCATGCGAATCCCCATTTAAAACATTAATGGCAACTGATTTACTCAGCGCGATGCCGGTAACACCCTACAAAATCGATATTGCCAATAATTACTTTTCGCGTGCCGTAACATAAAAAACAGGTTTGATACAGACAAAACAAGCTAAAAGACCACTAATTAAAAACTGGAAAACCAAGATGCAACTAAACTGGAAGAAAAACCAAAAAAATTTTTTTTTAAATACATGCATTTATTCATTTACTACTTTTCTGTTTCCGAGGCATGTTACGCACCTTACCCATAGTCTTGCGGAGAGAAAGGTGGTATTATATATATATATATAATATTATATATATAATATATATAATATATATAGATATAATATATATATATATATATTAAATATATATATATATATATATATATTATATAATATATCATCATATCATCATCATCATCATCATCATCATCATCATTCAATCATCATCATCATCATCATCATCTTTTTCAAATTCAGATTGGATAGAGGTCGCGCAACGTTACACCAGAGACAGTATAAAGTAGTGTTAAAACATGGACGTAAGTTGAAAGAGAAAAGCCCCCCCCCCAACAGTCCCTCCTTTACCCTTAAGGAGAGGCATCGTCAGAGTATAAAAAATGCACTTAGACTTCACGTTTACTGCGAACGAGCTCTCACTGTGGTATCTCGTACAATGTGGTAAATCCCTTAGGCAGTGCCACAACTGACTCCCTCTTTAAAACTGGAACTCAGCTCCCATTTTGCACTTTCTTCTCGCTTCTGAAACACTCTCCTCCTATTCATCAGACCTTCCCTTCACTACTTCAATCCACTTTCTCTTCTGTTTCTTGCAGCTGGTCGATTTCCCTGTATACACTTGACATACTATATAACCTCATAGGCAATCTGACTATATAGGTATTTTTCATTCATATGTCTAACCATCTGAATTAGACTCAGATTCTATTATCTCATTTACGTCATTTCCCCATTACCACACAGCTCCCTAACATGCTTATTCCTCATTTTATCAATTTTTAATCAGCCCTAACACACCACTAAGATTGTCCATCTGAACAGAATTTGCACCTTAGATCTTATTCCTCCTATTTTCCATGCCATTAAGTTTGCTTTTACTATATACATTTACAAAAGTAAACAACATGCTCTACAATGTAAAAACCCTATGGCACTCAAGACTCTATCCTTGTACTTCACCAGGATCTAATTTTTTCATAAACCCCATGCTTATACAAATTTAATAATCAAGAAGACATAACATAACCTGTCTCACTACTATTAATGTTAAAACAATCATTCAAACATTTAATTCTTAACACCGCTGTACTATCGTCCTACCATACTTTTAAAAGTTCATTCAAAAGCTTACCCCCAAACCATATATCTTTGAAATTCTGCCACAGGCTTCCCTATGTAACCTGTCCACACATTTGAATCCACTAAACCTAAATACAATTATCTTCTCTCTCATTTTTTCACTCATTTGATTTCAATGTGAAAATCTGATCTACACATCCTCTGCTACTTCCTAAATGCACCTACTTCTTCGACGGATTAGTCACTCAGTCACTTGACGCACTCGTTCAACCAAAATACCACGAAATAGATTTCATCTACAACAACTAACTAATTCCCTATCATATAGTTCCCTACAGTGCCCCGAAATCCTCCACTAACATATACTACTATATACTATAATATAATATACTAATATATATATAATATATATATATTTATATACTATATATATATATATAATTATAATTAATGATATATATTATATATATAGTCATATATACCACTATATCCAGCATTCCGAAGATGGCCAGGCAATGTAACTAGAAAATATTAACATCTACTGGAAATAAATGAATTTTTGATTTCAGCCAAGTCAATCTTCATCGATGAAACTTAAAAAAAAAGGTTATTTTATGTGTAAATATTTATTAATAACACCTTAAATGATAGTAGAATTCTTTAAGATCTAGCAAGCGTTACGCTGTGACTTGACCTTGAATTCCTGCATTAGTTCACGAGAGCAAAAGTTACCAAATAGTATTTTATTTTTTACGCTTTGAATGCAAATCTATTTTTTCTCTTTATATCCTTTTTAGGGCTCGAGCCGACGGAGGACAGAGAGGGGACGAAGTCTCCGCCCGTCGTCCACGGTAGGCCGGAGAAACCCCCTACTCTGTCCATCTTTAAGTTTTACCGTGGGCGTATTCTTTAGATTAAAAAAAATTAACATTTTTGCAACTTGCGCGCTTTCTCTGGTACTTCATTGCATGTCGCATGTAACGTAATGATGTTTTATCATACCAGATTCCAACATTTTTAACATTTAAATTTTTCAAAAGTTTGTATTTTTAATTTATTTTTTTTAAAAAAAAACATGGATTTTAAAAATTTGCTAATTAATAAAATGTTTTTTTTTATTTTCTTGTACTGCGAATAGTTATTTTAGTACATTGGCCTGGCCTCTTCGGGATGGACCATATAGTATATTATATATATATATAATATATAATATATATATATTATATGATTATTATATATATATACTATATATATAATATATATTATATATTAATATATATATATATATATAATTAAAATACCCAAGTAAACTATATAGTATATATATATATAATATATACTATATATATATTATTATATATATAATACTCTTCAAAAATTAACCACACACCCAAGCTACGTGGCGAAGAAAGAGCTTTGAAAAGGTTGATAGAAAATCGAAGCCACTTTACTTGGACGAATGGACGAATAATACTGTTGGATTCCTCCCAGAACTGTCGAGCCAGGTGCAGGCACAAAGGATGGCAGGCCACAGAAAACCGCAGGCACCCGATGTGTTGTGTGTGGGACAAACTGACTCAAGCGACGTTATAGCAGTAGTGTTTTAGGTTCGGCCCTGCAAAATACACAATGTTATGGTTAGCCGTACAGCGATTGAACCGGGTGGTGAGGTCTGTCGCAATACCGTGTATGACCCCCCTCTGGCCCAGATGACTGCCTGACACCAGTTCCTGACATGCTTCCGATGAGTGGACGATGCTGGACAAGTGGATTTGCATCCCATTACGTCGTGCAGTACATGTCGCAGTCCGGGGAGTGGGTCCGTTGAGGGCTTTGCAGCTGTCGGACTATTCCCACGAAATGTTCAATATGGGTGAGTCTCGGACTATATTTGCTGGCCACTCCAATGTCGTAATTTGAAAACCGTTACGCAAACGGAGGGGGCGTAATTTTGAAAACGTTTATTAGTAGTACGTTCACACATGGGCCTTGTGTTTGGTCTGTTGCATTGTAATTGCATGTATAGATATAAAGATAGTCACCAATTGTAGTTGGCATATGGCACGACATATGGTTCGAGGATGCCTGTGATATACCTTACGGCTGCTAAGCACGTGTCTTCCATCGAAGATGTGCAACTCCGTAGGACCCCGATAAAGAGATGCCTTCCCTAGACCATTATCGACCCGACTCCAAAACGGCGGCCACTATGCCAGCAGTTGCATATGAGCGAACCTCTCCGGTTTAGGTCGCTCGATATACTCTAGCACGCCTGTACCGAGGCGTACCAGAGATCACTCTCGAACTTCGTCGCATTAATGAGCACCTTTACCCAAGCGTTCGACCGATCAATGGATGAATTCCTCGGCAAATGCCAGTCGCCGCCTTGGATGCTTTACTGTTGCGGGTTGTTGCGGTAGACCTATGCCAGGTCTCCGGAGGCGTACTCACGAAGGTTTATATTTTATGTTCCGTCAGATCTTAACGCATTGTGATTGCACTCACCCTGGTAACAGCATATACTCCGCTAAGGGCCAGCTGTAATCTGCAGATTGTGCGTGGTCGTGTGTTGTAGTGCTCCTCCGTAATGCACGCAAACATATAAAATGAGGTTTTCCACGGGCTGTTCGCATGGCCCTTGGACTACCTTGCCTTTGCTGTGATCTAGCATGTTGCAAGGGTTTCCTGGATTTAACCGTTGGACCACCCATGCAATCGTTGTATGTTGTGTGCGTTACACCGAACCGTCGACCAAGAGCTCGGTTTAAAACAGCATGTCCTTCGGGCGTTGGAGTGCCCTGTTTATTTGTTTACGCACTGATCTCTGACCCCCAGTTGCGACGCACTATCCTCTCCATGTTGATAGGAGTGCTTCGTACCGTGAATGATCCCCCGCTCGATTATACCCCCGACATAAACAATAACCCCCACATTCTCCTAGTCTAGTACGTGGTTATGTTTTTCTCTTAAAATTTATCGCCCGGTGACGGCCCCAATTACTGAAAGCCGAATTCTTTCTGCGGTTCGTCGGCTTATATAGTTTACCTGATAGCTTGTCGTCTGGTTGCCGTGTCAGGTTTCATTAGGGTTATGTCCTTCCGATATTTTCCCTGCGATGATATCTCCCGCTAATAAGTGTTGTGGTGGGATGTTATTTTTTGTTTGTTGTCAAGAGGTAATTATCAGATATATATATTATTTAATATATATATATATATATATATATAATAATATATATATTATATATTATATATATTATTATATATTATATATTATATATATATTATAGATATATATATATATATATATAATATATTTATTTATTATTTATATATAAATATATATTACATTGAAAACAGGAGGTAATGAAATAAGATACAAATCTCGCTCGTGAAACCAAATGGCTCTTTTCATAAGCATTAAAGAAGTATCCGTGTTTCGTTTGGGGACTTTTTGATCTTTGTTTACTACGAAAATTCAAAACGACAGACACGTTTTTTAGAGAGTCTTTATATTTATTTTTCAGTCATTTTAAAAAATTCTGTTAAAAAAAATAAAATTATATTTTTTCAAAAATTATCGTTTGTTTTCATGGAATAGATGTATTTCTTCAACCTTATTAAATTAAAGTTATATTTTATAAGTATATTAATTTTATAATTGTGGTAGGTTGGCAAATAAATTACCTTATGACATTAATAGGATGAATAGTTAAAGTATTCCGAACGCGAATACAAAGATTGTCCACATTCATTCATCTGCGATTATTTCTGCAACGTGACAGGGGGTAAAAAACCTGTTAGGGTTTTTCTATATGATTTTTGGATTTCATATAAATTTTTAAACTCTCATTATGCGTTCGATTCCGGAAAGTCACTGATTTCCCACGGAATCTTATTCAAATTATATATATAGTAATATTTATATATATATATTATATAAATATAATATTATATAATTATTATATATATATATATATAATAATATATATAATACTAGAAAATATAGAAAAATTTTCTAAATTTGTATTATAGAAAATAGAGAGAAAAATTTTCTATAATTTTTATTCATAGAATAATATATATATTAATAAATATATATATATATATACCTATAATATATTATTTTATATATATATATAATATATATATTAATTATATATACTAAAAGTATATTATATAAATATATAGTCTATATATATATATAATATTATATATATATTTAATAATATATATATATTATACTTATTTATTGTAACTATATATATATATAGTTATTAATTTAATATATTTATAATATATATATATAAATATGATCCGGAGCCTAGTAATATATGATAACACGTGTAGACACTAATATAGTAATTAGTCATTAATTAATATACAAAGCGTAAGAGTATTGACTAATATAATGAAAATCCGATAGTAAGTCAGCATAGTACTATACTATAATTAATTATATATATATATATTACTATATATATATATAATACCAGAGTTCCAACGAGCGATAAAGGTATGACATTAAACAACCGCTATGAGGCTTAATTCGTATCTCGTGCCCAGGCGAACACGAAAGACCTAGTAAGAGGGAAGGCTACAACCGCTGGATAGACCTCCCGAACACCTCGACTAGTCATGAATGAACGTACTCCGCAGCATATCATCGAAGCTACAATACGCCGTGAGAGACTAATTGTCATACAATTAGTTTAGCCACATTACTCGGCACCGTATGTACTGCTCTAGGCTCCTCCATCCGACTAGAAAAGTACGCTTCTCTTCTCGCTATGGTCGCTATGTTAGATTAACTGCACAGGCTACACGCGTCTCCCGCCAGGCCGATAGAACCAGTGCTCGTGAGCGCGCAGCTGGCTCGAATTTGTAAGGCCTCAGGTTTCATCGCAATTTCCCCTGCGTGCCATTTATCTAGTGTCTGATGACGGCAGCGGCACGCTGGTCGTCTCATATGGTTGATGGCGGTCCAATGGGGGTATGATACACAAACCGCGCGCGTCTGTCATACGGCCGTCTCTCTTATCATCACCATCAGCAGATTAGATGATGTTATCGTCTATCGTCCTATCTGTGCCTATCTCTTACGCTCCCAGCCCGCTGTGCGCTTTTAGGAAATGCGAACTGCCGATCGACAACGTCGGGCTTTTACTAATTGCCTGCCTAATCGTTATTATCGCGGTATACGCTGTCCTGATTTCACCAGTCTTTCTATAGGGCGCGTAACTGCGAGGTTCAGGACCCTGGGTCTCGCAGTGGGGCAAGATTGCCAATGTGACCTGACGCGGTCTGCGATTGCGCGTACCCGCGCTACTGCTCGTCTTGCCGATCTCCAAGGATACTCTAATCCATACTAGGATCACTTCTATCCGATCCGGCGACGAATCATCATAGTGAACCTGACCTGCCATTCTATGACGTCTGATATTTGTCCCTCTCAGTATCTTTCCTGTCGTCCGAGCCCGCCATTTTTAAGAATTACCCAAAATAATTTTAAATGTGTTGAAACTTTTAAGGAAAAATCGTAACTTTTAAGAGTTCTTAAATTTTGTAATGTGCAAAATGTGAAAATTTAAGAATAGCGTAATTTTAGAAGTTAAAATTTTTAATAAAACATTTTTTTCACACTAATAAAGCTAATTGGTATTCTTTAAAAAAAAAATATTGGAAATATCATTAAAAAAAACGTCAATTTAAGACAACCTGAAACTATTAACAAAATTCGCTTTTCTACTTTTTTGAAATTGCATTTTCAATGAGAAACACATCATTTTTATCAAATGCCTGGACAGAATACCGTTAAAAACCTTCAATTGTTTAGATATTCCCCAGAATAATATTCAACATGTTGAAATTTGAGGGAAAAAATCGCTACTTTTAAGGTATCTAAATTCTTTAATTGTGAAAATTTAAGAAAAATCGTGAATTTTAGAAGTTAAATTTTTTTGATTAAAACAGGTTTTGTACTTCTAATAATATTTGGTATATAAAACAGATATTGAAATTTCATTTACAAAAAACGTCAATTTAAGACACCTTGAACTATTAACAAATTCGGATTTCTTACTTTTTTGAAATTGCATTCAATGAAACACGATTATTTTTTCAAATGCTAAAATCCGTTAAAAACTCAATTTTAAGATTACCAAATAATTTCAAATTGTTTGGAAACTGGGGACCAATCGGACTCTTTAGAGTTCTAAATTATTGGATGAATGTGAAAATTAAGGAAAAAGCGTATTTTAGAAGTTAAAATTTGGTTTATTTAAAAACAGGTTTCACATCTGTAATGAAAAGCGTAATTTTAGAAGTAAATTTTTATTGAAATTTCATTAAAAAACGTCAATTTAAGACACCTAAAACTATTAACAAATTCGCTTTTCTGCTTTTTGAAATTGCATTTCAATGAAACACATTATTTTTTCAAATGCTAAAAATCCCGTTAAAAACTCAATTTTAAGAATTACCAAATAATTTCAAATGTTGAAATTTAGGAAAAATCGTACTTTTAAGAGTTCTACAATTGTTGTAAAAGTTAAAATTTAAGAAAAAGCCGGTTGTTAATTTTTTTTTCTTAGAATTCAGAAAATATTAAAAATTTTTTATTAAAACAGCTTTTCACTACTAATGAAATATTTGGTATATAAAAACAAATATTGAAATTTCATTAAAAAACGTCAATTTAAGACACCTAAAACTATTAACAAATTCGCTTTTCTGCTTTTTGAAATTGCATTTCAATGAAAAACATATATTTTTTTTCAAATGCTAAAAAAACCGTTAAACAAAATAAAAATTTGAGGTTTTGACCATTCTAACTTACGTGTGTTACGAGAATTTTTTGAAACATCTACTATTTAGAGTTATTTAACGAACTTTGTGATAATGAAATTTTGAGAAAAGTAATTTTTAAAAGTTTAAATTTTATTAAAAAGGTTTCACAACTAAAATAAATATTTAATATATAAAAAAAGAAATATTTGAAATTTTATTAAAAAAACGTCAATTTAAGACACCTAAAACAATTAATAAATTCGCTTTTCTGCTTTTTGAAATTGCATTTCAATGAAACACATTATTTTTTCAAATGCTGAAAATACCGTTAAAAACTCAATTTTAAGATTTACTAAAAATAATTTGAAATTTTGACATAAAATATAACATGATCTTACCTCTTAAGAGTTTTAAATTTGCAATTGGTGCAGCTTGTGGCAAAGTTTTGTGTTAATACTTTGGGATTAAGTAGTTTATAATTGGTAAATATAAAGTATTGAAACCCTCGATGATTAGATTTATGAAAATTAAAAGGCCGAAGAATATTAAATTTTATATTGAAATAGATTTCTTTTTAAGGAGACCTAAAAACTATTAACAAAGTTCGATTTATAATCCTTTCCGATTTGATATTTCTAAAGTAGCGGATGTTGTCAATTTAGCATTTCCTAAAGCTACTTAATTAGAAATACCAAAAGTAATTTCAAACATTTTTAAATTTACATTTCCTTTTTAAAATTAATGTTCAGGATGAAAATCTACCAAAATAAGCGTAATTTTAGAAGTATAAAATTTTTTATTTAAATCATTTTTTCACAGCTAATGAAATATTTGATATAGATAAATTTCGTCTATTTTTCTCATTCTTTGAATATTTAGTTATAAGTTTTTTCTTTTTTCAAGTTTAATGTTACCTCATTACTAGAACCTGTGACAAATACTATGCGTTCAAAACACATAGATATGTTACCAATGAAATTGCAGTTTTATTGGAACCCTCCTTTTTACAATATCTGTTAATACCGGTGACATGTTCATGTTCAGAGTTTACCAAAATTCATTTTTCAAAAATATTGAAATTTAGGAAAAAAATTGCGTACTTTTAGAGTTTTAAATTGATTGACAATGTTTAAATATTAAGAAAAAGCGTTTATTTTTAGAAAAAAGGTAAAATTTTATTATATTAGTAGACAGACTTATACGGCCGGAATAATCAGACGAAAGCATCATAAGAAAACAAATATTAGAAAATATGTTAAAAAACGTCAATTATAAACACAACCCACTCACTTACTCATACTCACAAACTAATTAGACAGAATTGGCTTATTCTGGCTTCTGTTGAAATTGCATTACCTAAAACACCAGTTATTTTTTTGACAATATACAGAAAACTGTATAAATATCGGTTTTTACAGTGCTTTAATAATTTCAAATTAGTTATATAATTCTAGGAGAACAATTCCGTAACGTCGTTAAGAGCTAGTCTAAGTGTTAAGCTGTTGCTTGCGTACTAAAGGCTCACTTGAAATTAGAGAAAAAAAATTCTATTATTAATTAAATACAATTGAGTATTATACAACATACTAATTGAAATAAATTTGAGATATAATAAAAACAAAATATTGAAATTTCATAAAAATTTCATTAAAGAACGTCAATTAAAGACACCTAAAACAAATTAGACAAGGGGATTGACGCCTTTTTCTGCTTTTGATAATCTGCATTTTCAAGAATAATAACAACACTTTTTTGTCAAATGACTGAAAAATAACAGAATTAAAAAGATGCTAAAATTTTAAAGCAAAAAATGGATATAATTTTCAGAATATTGTAGAGTATCGTATTAATTTAACGGATGATGCTAAGTTAAGATATTTAATAAGTTATCTCAAAGATTATGCTTTAAAAGTTGCGAGACATTTATCGATATCAAATGATAAATATAAGATAACATCGTACTTGTTAAATAAATAATTTTTGGATGAGCCATTCATTGTTAATGAGTTTATGAATAAATTGCTCGACTTAAAGGTGCCAAAGGGTTTTGACGAAAACTTTATCATCACCAAAATGTATATCAACGAAGTTCGTTCAATTGTATATGAACTCAAAAATTATAATTTGGATTGTTTGGAGCAAAAGACTTCAGGTTGTATTTTATTAGTAATATTATTTTTAGGAAGCACCCCATTAATTTAGAAGCGAATTGGTGCACAAAGTTAGAACTAATTATCCTACCATATGTCAGCTATTTGAACATTACAATGAAATTGTAAAAACTTTACGCACATTGGCTAAGCCTAAAAAAGATTTCTTGACCCAAATAAAGTCTAAAATTAAGAATAAAATTAGTTCTAAGAAATCGGAAGGTTCTGAAAGTAATAGTGCTACCTTACAAAACTTTAAAACTTTAAATATGAATAGACATAATGGTAGTCATGACTTTAATACAGGTAATAATGACAAAATACTCTTTAATGATAATAAACCAAAAAAAATTGTTTGTAAATTTTGTCAGCTATATAATCACCCTTTCTAGAGATGTGACAAATATGTCACTGGAAGACAGAATAACAACAGCTAAAGAATTAAATCTTTGTACACGTTACGCCGCTATTGGGCACAACTCTGATGCCTGTTTTGGTAAAGATAAACTTAGGTATAATTGTATCAAGTGTAAATCTTATTCCCATATAACAGCATTCCGTCTTCAATAGTATGTAAATAAGAAGATAGAAAATCAAGCTCTCACTAATTTGTGCCTCAGTTTCCAACAGCAGTCTGACAAAGTTTATATGTTATCCACCATCACATTGCAACTAATAAAAGGTAAACAAAAAATAAATGTAAGAGGCATGTTAGATTCTGGGAGCCAGCGCTCTTACAAATATCTCAGAGCGTAATACGAGTCGTACGAGGATATTGAAGGTTTGAATGATGTAAAATTCAGTGTACAAACTTTCATAGGTGTCCAAGAGAAAAACTTTAAATAAGTTCTCTTAGCTCTTAAATTAAGTGATTAAGATGTATTTAGTATGCCATTTTTGATTGACAACAACCTTTCTTTCTAACATGAAGTGAATGGTGTTAATGAGGCTGTTAACAATTTTAAAAATAGTAATTTAAGGTTAGCTGATACATCATTTTCTAATGACATAGATCACAATAATTTTGAACTAGAAGCACTCATAGGTGCTGGCATTATTCAATTTTTGTCGCAATTTGAATTAGTAAAAATAATGTCTGGTAGTTGTTCAAAATTTCATGGCTAGAAAACATATAATTTTCTTAAATAATATAAATAGCTCTGTATTAGTGAAAAATAATAAATCTGCTAATACTGCTGATGTAGTAATAAAAAAAAGTCAATTTCATTATAAGTCCTTCAAGGTTGTTTTCGTCCTTTTGAAAGTATTTTGACTGACTCAGAAATTGAACATGCTGTCAAGAATATGTTCTCATTAAAATCCTTTAGTATTCCATCAAACGATATTCAAAGACATCTTATGATGAAACTAGGTAGACAAATTTTAAAAAGGCGTAACCTTTGAGAAGGGACTCTACTGTGTCAAACTTCCTTGGATTGCCGAAAAAATGAAAAATGTTCCATCTAACTTTAATGTCTCTTTGATGATAGCTAATAGGGTGTACAATAATTTACAAAATAAAAATTTACTTAATGAGTATAATAATGTCTTTCAAAACCAGTTGAAAGAAAGCATTACTGAGTATGTTCACACCCCTGAACAAAGAATATATCATTATATCTTGGTGCCACATAGACCTATAATAAACACAGCTGAACAAATAACAACTAAGGTAAGAGCTGCATTTAACTGTTCATTTAAATTAAATGAAAATACTCCATCCTTATATGAATCGTCTTAGTGTCATATATTTGATGAAATCTCTTTTGAAATTGCTTTTTCCTTGTAGGACTAATAACTATGTAGTCTTAAGTTATAGTAAACATGCCTTTTTAAGTATAAAATTAAGTCAAGAATTTGATAAAAATAAATTTTGCGTTTTGTGGTTCCAAATTAATAAATTAACCACTTTTAGGTTTAATACTATTCTTTTTGGATATGCTGCATCACCTTTCATTCTTCATTTTATAATGCAGTATCATGCCTCAAAATTCCATAAAGACAAATGTCTAGAAATTCTAGAACCAAATTTTATGCGGACAACTTAATTTAAACTGATAATGTTATTAATGAACTAGCAAATTTGTACAACCTTATATACTCTAGAATGCAGAGTGGATGATTCCTTTTAAGATCATGGAACTCAAACTCTGAGGAAATGCAAAGCATTTTTAAAGAAGATGGGGTGTTGGCACAACATGAGTTTATATGTGAAAGAGTGCTAAGGTATGAATGTAATATCAATAACGATACTATGAATAGATTTTAATGACAATTTAAACACTAAACGACAAATACTGTCGAAAATATATAAACTGTTTGATCCTATGGGGCTTGAATTGTTTGTTACAGTCAAAGGAGAGTTTGTAATTAAAGAAACCTGGCAACTAAAGTATGAATAGATCAACCATTGTCAGATGATCTAATATCTGATTGAAGTAAACTTAAAAAATCTAAGTTTATTACCAAACATTAATTATCCCAGACAAGCATAAAATGAGCGTAATATTTGATTTGATAAATCTAAAGTAACTCTAATCCACCCTAAGAAATCATTCAGTATTCCCACACTGCAGCTTTTAGGTGCTATTCTAACTTTGAAGTTTTTGAGCACTATTTTAAATTATTACTCCCAATTTATTTTTGACTATGTAAATATAAGCGTTGACTCTCAGGTAGTGTTAAACTTGATAATAACAGGAGAAACTAAAATTAAGCCAAATATTTAATAGGATTAAGGATTTTAATGTTCTGCTGGAGGACTTAAAAATGTAAATATAAATATAAATTTATTTTCAATTATGTCCACGCAGAGCAAACCCCTTCAGGTATGTTAACCAAGGGAATATCTTATAAGAAGAAATATAATGAAAAGTTAGAATTTTGGTTGCATTGACTCACATGGTTGTCACAAGATTTAAGTAAATAGCATTAGCACCTATTATTGTGTCTCTTCATTGAATTAGAAAACAAAATATCATTATAAAAAATGAAAAAATACCCTTAATAAATAATAATCTTAATTGATGATGGTATTTTAAGATCAAAATGTAGAATATCCAAATGCACTTACTTGATTATAATGTTCATAATCCTATTATCCTATCAAAATTCCATCATTTTACATCCCTACTAATTAAAAATTGTCATAAAAAGTACATCTTGGTTTGGACTCTACCCTAACTTTGTTCAGAAAAAAAGGTTTTTGGATTCCAAAAGGTAGGCATGCAGTAAAAAAAAATATTATCAAAGATTGCATGATTTGCACTAAAATCAATGTTCATGCCTTCAAACATCCCAAGTATACAGACCTGCCCAAACATCATGTGCACCTTGTTACACCATTCAAATTTATCGGTATAGATTACACAGGACATATTTCTGTTAAAAATGAAAACTTAAATAGTAATGTAAAAATGTTCATTATGGCTTTTACTTCCCTTAACATCAGAGCAATTCACTTAGAATTATTACCAGACATGAGAGTTCAAAGTTTTCAATTGGCCTTTAAACGCTTCCGTAAATTTTATTACATCTCTGATTACATATATCCTGAAAATGCTTTCACTTTTGAAAATAGCAGCAATATTTTGTCTAAAGCACTAGAGTCTGAGTTTCAAATGGAGCTTGCTAATAATAACATCAAACATGCAAAAATACTCTTGTATTCTGCATGGTGGGGTGCCTTTTGGGAAAGACAATTAGAACCATTAAAATTGCATGTGTAAATCCATCGGTCTTGCTAAACTTACTTATTTTGATCCTTTGACCACATAGTC
>JABUQX010021499.1:37500-58353 GCA_015478945.1 Trachelipus rathkii
ACGTCTACTACTCTTTACTTTGCGGTATTTCTTAGTCTTGGGTCTTTTATGCCGATGTATTTTTTCTATATAATGTAATTGTATATATGATGATTATTGATATACTAATGTCATACATTTTTATATATTTTTTATTTCGTTATATATATAGGTATTATATATTATATATAATTTTATTTCTGAATTTACATGAAAAGATACGATACCATTAATATGATATAATATCTTGCAAAAGATATCTATGGAATTTTATAATAGATTAAAACTATTAATATATAATAATATAACAATACATATATATATATATATAGATTATATATATATAATATTAATATTATACTATATAATACTAATATATAATATTATATATATAATGATATTTTATAATATTTATATATATAATATTATTATAATTATATTATTATATATACCAATATATTACTATCTGATATAATTATATATACTTCATAAAGGGAATTAATGCTTTAATGGGTGAATTAAAACTATTCATATTGACCCTATTCAGTACAAGGTAGATGTTCGAAACTACTTATGACTGAGACTAGAGCGCGAACCCTATTGTAATCTCCATAAAGGAGCAGTTGAATAATGCTCAATTGCCAATATGGTCGTTCTTTGACCGGACTTTTAATGAGGGCGACGTCTTCTACTTTCACCCTATTTTTCCATGAGACTTGATAGAGGTCTCTTCTCATCTCTTTCAAACTCAATAAATACTCATTATACCACCGGGTACGGAAGTCTTCGAAAATTTCAGTAGATGTTTAAGAGATTGAATTAGTTCCTCTCTGGAAGGGGAATCGGAAGGAATGTGCTTGTGTAATACGATACTTGACTTTGCCAACGGTTTCAAAAAAAGTTAGGCGTGAGAGAGTAGAGAGGCACTTATAATATACATTATTCAGAAGAAGGTATATGTATAAATGTCACTATCTAGTAATTGATAGCATTAAGCAATGTCTGCCAATAGACACTATTGGTTGTAGAATATTATCGTAAATATTCCAAAAATTATTATATAACGTCCAACAGTCCTAATAGAGACAATTTTTAAACACAGTCACGTAATTGACCTTTCCCACAATATACTTCAACCTATCCAAGGGTGACTTGTAATAGGGGAATGCAAGTGATATGTTAATTTAATGTGTATTTTTAATTTTATATGAATCAGTGGGGCAAAAATTCTGGAACCCCACCGTTCTGAACAACAAACTTCTCGAGAGCATCCACACCTTTATTGAAAGACCAAGCAATGTCGCTATATAAGAGATCAGGGACTTCAAACCTAGCCACAAAGCGTTGGAAAGATTGAACGAATGCCTTAGCAGACATATCTGGGATAAGATCCAGATAAACACAACGAATATTGAGGCAGGTGTAAAGAAGAATATACATTTTTTTGAGGTTGGGTGGACCCTTTAATTTTAATGAAAAAATGTTTAGTAAAATCCACTCCAACATTTGAGAAAGGACGATAGAAATTGACTTGCCTTTGTGAAATTAGTAAACTTCGGATAAGAATAAGAAAAGCTGTTGAGCTTTGTACAAGTCACACATTCCGATAAAACTCTTCTTATTGTATGACGAGCTGAAGTTATCCAGTAGCCCTTTAAACGAATGAAGGTCAAAGTAGCTTGAATGCCAAGATGTTTACAAGAAACATGTGCATCTCTGACAATCAGGGTGGTAAGATGATGGGACTTGCCAAGGACTACCGGGATTAACTATCTCGAAACTATAGTAGTTAGTGCGAGACAACCTGCCTTTACTTCTTATAAGACCCAAATCGTCCAAAAAGAAGTTCAGGCGAGAAACTAAATCAGGTGGTTTTGAAGAAGTTGATTCCGATTGAATCTCTCTCAAAAAACGAAGTTCGACAGGAAAGCTTTCTTGTTGCATAATCTTGAGCAAGAAAAGTCGAGCTTTCTTATTTTCAATAGGATCGATGGAAGATGTGCCGAATTTGTAGAGTAAAGCACATACTCTTAACAAAATTGTGAAAGGGAAGAATACTTGGTCATGTCAATAATAGGGCAGGAGGTTGGGGCTTTGAAATGGACTGTGAAGGCTAGTTGCAAAGCCCTTCCCTGTACACTCCTTGTTTGCCTGAAAACTAGCCAATAACACTTGGTCGTGTTTAGTCCAAGCTGGTCCTAGTCTTTTCCATAGTCGAGCTTCCTTCATGAATCGCGAAAGTGAACAGACCCCACGAGTTATAAAGGTTGCAGATTTCAGTCTGTTTTGGAACGTTATGTTAATGAGATCGGTTATTAAATTAGTCGTTTTCCTCTCTTCTCATAGATGAAACCATAGCTTTTAATGCCTGTATGACGATTCCGAACGAAAATTTGTTTTGTTGTCATGTACCTCCTCTCAGCTAGAACCCATGCCAAGAACGTATTTGGAGTCTAGAAAAAGAACGTTGACCTTAACTAAATATCCAACCTCTTGTAGGCTAGTCAACGATCTGCGGAAGCAATTTAAGCCGCCAGAAAGAGTGATAAAAGCTCGTAAAACAAGGAAGATTTTTTCCCTGAGGAAGGAGCTACTTTAGAATTTGGCCCACAATTAACGAAGGACCTATGTTCTGGCGGGGTGATTGTACAGCCGCCAAATCCATAAGCTTATTTGAAAACAGCATCTGCAAATAAAGAATGTAAGGGTGCATTAGTCCGATAGGTTCAAAACAAAAACGATTGAACGATAAACTCTTAAGAGAGTCCAAGGATCGGCCTTAATTTTCCCAATCCTCTTTAATTTCAAGATCGTATAGGGTTCATCCCACTCATTGTTTTTCCCATGAATACTCTCATCAAAAAAGTGCGGACCTCTCAAATGTGAACCGGAGAAACAATGCAGAGGATGCAAAGCGATTTTATTAATTGAGAGAGCAGACTCTTTTTTGAAACTGACTGATGAATACTCAAAGCTCTGCGAGTCTCAGGGTGTCATTACCAGGATGGTAAAGGTAACTGCGAAACTTTTTTCCTCTTCGCAGTTATGGGAAGAAAACATGTTATCCTGTTTTTATTTGAGCCTTAAGATCTGAATGGTTAGTGTTCCAAAAACACAAGTTGAATCCTCCTTCCTTCATTCTTTGAACTGATGTGGTGTAAATGTTTCTCAGTACTTCTGGGGACGAGTGAGTGTAAATAAAATTAAATCTACATAAGAAGATTATTTATCAGAAGAATGTAGAGACGAAATCTATAAGGATAGTTAACTTCCTGAATGTGTGTCCCTAAATAACAGCCCCAAATGTAGGGACGAAATCATGCAAGTCCGAATATGATGGTGCGTACCGATAAGTAAACAAGCCTGACATCTTCATTCCCAAGAAAGAAACAAAAACTTGTTACACGGTCCACTTTCTTGCTTTGAGATAAGATTTGTAAGAAAGCTTTTAGATATGGATCCGCAACACCACATATTTATTGTTCTAAAAGCTGAAAAGAAGACGAAGAAGGGAAACCAACAAATCTATACCTGGATAACAGGCTTGATTAAAGGAAGGAGCTCCTTTTGATACCGAGACTGCAATGACATACAGGTCCTAAATCTTAGTTGATACTGCTGATCAGCCATTCTTAATGACAGCCTGTGGGGTAACCCATACATATTTTAAATTGGAAGTTCCTCGAGATACTTCTGATGATTTCAATATGCCGTTTTTTCAGCTGGTTCTTTAAAGACATCTAACTGTATGGCTTTGTCGAGTCCTGATTGTTAAGACGATCTTGACTCGTTTTAGTGTACTTATAGCTACATTATAGTTGGATGGAACTTGATGCAGCAAATCCCTGAATCCAAGGGATTTCGATGTGGTACTTTCCATCGATAAATTGAATTGGAGTTGTGGAATTTAGTTATAAATTCTTTGTCGGTAAGTACCATAATCTTTTTCTTCCTGGAATTTCCCATGGACTTCCAGCTGTCAACAGATGCTCCAGACCAGTTCAGTATCCTTGTGATCGAGGAAAGATCGATGAGCATCAGGCGTAAGGAAGGATTGGATTCGTAGAAATTTGAGTTTTATCGTAGGGTTGAGGAGCGTTGACAAATGTGGTAAGGGCAAAATGAAGAGCCAGACATTGTAGTCATTGAAATCTTCCTCATCATGTTCTCGTGATGAGTTAACAGACTGCTTTCTGTACAGAAAGTCTTTTTGATGTGGAAGTAGAAAGGAATCCACAGGACCGAAAGGAACTAAACCGAAACAAGTTGAAATAGCACTTCCTTCCAAACATTCTACCATTTGGAAGTGCCTCATATAACAAAGAGTGTCAGTGCCAAGCAAAAGGTCGATGTTATTCACAGAGTCCCCATAAGGACCTACAAATGAGTTATCAGCTACTTTGTATTTTGACGAAATTCAACAAATAGCAGATGCCAGTCCATTAACAGTAAAACCCACATCTAAAGAAGGGTCTACAAGAACAGGAATTGATATAAATGAATCACAACAACAGTTGAGGTCCAAATTAGCCAAATAAAAGAAAAAACCCTGCTCTCCGATGAAGGTTTTGATGGGATTGTCAATCTTGGGTAATTGCTCACAATTGATGTCGAATTTATTGAGCAATCCTTGAGAACTAGCATAGGTTCTCTGTGAACCTAAGTCGATCTAATGAACGAACAGGCACAGACTTATTCTTGTGTCTTACTGTGATGGTGATGGTAGGTAAAATTTGGGAGGCAGATGACTGTCCGGTATTGATACACAAGTGGTTGCTAATACCAGAATTACTTTCTTCATCGGCATCTTTTCGATTGTTGTTCCGATGTTGAGTACGAATTTCAGATGGACAAAGAGCTGTGAGATGCTTTCTACTCTTGCAATTTAAGCAAGGGTACTTAAGGTTGAGTGTTTTTGCTGGACACTTATCCACCATATGTTTCAAGCTGGAACAGTTGCTGCACAGCTTAAGCACGACACATCTGTCCCTTTTGGCCTTAGGAGATTCATAAACTGTGCATTCTGAAAGGAAATGCTTCCCACTGCACAACTTACATTTAATTTCAGAAGATGCTTGAATATTGACGAAGATGGAGATGATGTCTTTTTA
Source organism: Trachelipus rathkii (assembly GCA_015478945.1). Taxonomy (NCBI): domain Eukaryota; kingdom Metazoa; phylum Arthropoda; class Malacostraca; order Isopoda; family Trachelipodidae; genus Trachelipus; species Trachelipus rathkii. The sequence continues at coordinate 42,591 of JABUQX010021499.1, forward strand.
TTTACACTATCACCTTTAGATGTATTGAAAGTATAACTCTGTTCAGATGGTACAGAAGGAAACTTTTTCCCATTTCTGTTCCTCCTTTTTGGAATCAAAAGAAGAACCAGAAGAACCAGAAGAGTGAGATTGAGTGTAAGATTTTGGAGTTCGAAATCTTTCCATATTATGAATGATTTGATTGTGTTCTTTGAATATATGAGGTTGATGGAAGGATATTGTTCCTTCGTTGACAGCTTCAACTCTCTCAAAAATGAAATAGGAAGCTTATCAACCACGAAATGACTTATTAACTTGCAACCGGATGAATCCTCTTGAAAAAAGTCAACTCCAAGTTCCTTAAGTTCCTTCAAGTTAGCTCGAACCTTTAAAATGAAAGACCTGACAGGTTCCAACTGCCTTCCGTCAAGAGGCGGAGCTGAATCTAACTCATGTAAAATAGAGTCGATAATGGAATGCTTTATCTAGATAATGTTCCTTTAAGATGGTTAAGGCAACAACATAATTGTCATCCGTGCCTGACAAGAACTCAATGTCCTTCAGAGCATATCCTTTCAAATGTGATTTTAAATATTGAAGTTTGATGGCCTTTGAGATGTCTCTTCTCTCTCCATATACGTTATTGAAAGATTTGGAGAAAAGAGCGGAAAGAATGCTTGTCTTTATCTCCCGAGAAATCTCCACACTTTAAGGCAGGAATCTTTAAGCTAGAAGGATAGATAATGACAGCAATTCTCCTTCGAGTTTGACTTCTCTGAAGAGGCACTAGACGACCTTCTTGAATCTGAATTATAACCATACTAGTCTTTTAACAAGTGAAGCGCTTTAGCCATCTTAATATGGTAGGTATCAGTGGCTGTAAGTTCTTCGTCAAGTATAGCTTGGTCAACTTTCGTATATTCAGCCCCCAATATTAAGTTTTCAATGATGGTGTCTTGAGCTTTAATTTCACTCATGACTGTTGTCACCTTTTCAAATACAGTTTTTACAACAACTGGATCGTAAAAGGTGGGAGAGTCCTCATCACCTTCCTCTTCTATAGGAAAGTGTTTACAACAGAGAGTAAGTTTTCTTCCTAAGTGTTCCCTTTTTAACCTAAGAGGACCCAAGTCTTTAAGAAGACTTGACTTGAGGCTAGATATTTCCTCTCCTGAAAGATCTGTAGGAATAAGTCTTGAAAATCAGCAGCCTCTTTCAGATCTAAGTCTTGAATGATGTGAATATTGATAGTAGAAAGAACAAATCGAGAAAGAATGGAACGAATGAGAAATAATACACTAGTGCGCAGTAACTATGTCAAAAAATAACCACTGTGCATATACTATATCGGAATAACAAATCTACACTGCGCATAGACTATGTCGAAAAACAACCACTGCGCATATATTATGTCTATGTCGAAAATCTATGTCGAAAAACAACTACTCTGCGCATTCAGACTATGGTCGAAATAAACCGCTGGCATAAAACTATGTCGAAAAGATAAACACTGCGCATTATGCTTATGTCGAAAAACAATCACTGCGCATCGATTGCAATGAAAAACAGTCACCGTGCATACAAAATGTCGAATGTATAAGAAAATTATCGAATGCGCAATGACTATGTCGAAAAACAAACACCGCGCATAGGCTATGTCCAAAAGCAAACTACTGCAACATAGACTTATTTAATGTAAGAAATAACTAAAACACTGCACACAGCCTGACTAATGTCCGGAAAATAAACACTGCGTCAATAGGACTATGTCGGAAAACGAAACATCTGTGAATAATTATGTCAAAAAATAAACCTGCGCATAGAACTATGTCGAAAAAACAATAACTGCAACACATAGACCTATGTCGAAAAACAATCACCCGCGCATAAGGCCTATGTCGAAAAACGAACTACCTGCGCATAGACGTATGTCGAAAATAAAATCACTGTCACATGAGAAACATGTCGGAAAACCAATAACTGCGCATAGAACTATGTCGAAAGCAATACTGTCGCATTAGACTTATGTCGAAAACAATCACCTCGGCGCATAGCTCTATTGATCGAAAAATAAAACACTGCACATGGACTATGTCGAAAAATAAAAACTGCACATAACTAATTTCGAAAAACAATAACTGGCGCAATAGACAATGTCAGAGAAACAATCACCATGCGCATAGCCTAGTGCGAAAAGTAAACAAACTGCACATAGCTATTCGGAAAAAACAAAAAACTGCACATAGCTATGTCGGAAAACGAAGCACTGCGCATACAAAAGTGTCCGATGTAAATACAAAGATATCGAATGTGCACTGGTCTATGTGAAATTATTTTAAAGTCTAAAATTGTAATAAACCACGTGACTTTATACGGCTTCAAATTAAAAAAAAATTTTAAGACCAACCTTTATCAAAAAATCAACAAAAAAAAAACCAAAAAATTTAAAAAATAAATCTTTCCAAATCAATATTAATATATATATATGATAACGCCCGACAATGAATAAACGCCTTGAATAGCCTGTCTAGTCTCAAACTCGATGCAAGAAAAAACTTAAGTTTGCCTTTCATAAGTTTACACAAATTTGAACAAATTACAAAAAATTGATTCATATGAAATATTGAAAAACTTCAAAAATTAACTAGCAATTTCAAAAATTGCAAACATTAACTAACAAATTTCAAAAATTATTAAAATCTTATCTATGGGAGTAGAATATTTATAGATACAACCTTAATACCAACGTAGTTATTATATGCGAATTATGATTAGTAAATTTACGACAGTTAAACTGAATTAATATATGTTATGTGTTTCAATGCATAAATATAATAAATGGAATTATCCACCTATGGTGAAAGGAACATAAACAACTTACTTGTTTAAAAAGTGAAACTTCTTATCCTAGTCCAAATTTAGGATTGGAAATTGTTATTTTCAACACATGCAATGTCGCTAGTTATTTTCGTCAGCTTGAACACTTCTGAAGCTTTCCTTCATTACTGCTGTTTCATCATACATTTTTCCAATAATAAAGTCGCTATCAATTTCAACCTTCTTTGTATTACCTCCGCTAGTAATTGAGCTTTTGTGCTATCAACAGTCACTAAAGTTAGAAAATTTCCACGAGCTACAAGTATGTTTTTCTTATTTCATTTAAACGTTAACACTTAATGCAAATATATGAAGTGCGCTTTATAATAAAGCATTTCCTACTTCTTTCGAACGACAGAAATTAGCTAAAACTTTTTTTTAACAGCTTACGCACAAGTTCCAAATCAGCGACTTGACAGTACGAGGTCGAAAACGTAAAAGCTTTGAATTTGAATAAAAATTCCAGCACATCAACCCCAGCTATTTAAGTTCCTCAAAAGTGTTACGGTTCACGATTCCAATATTTACAATTTAAAACACATAACATCTTTTAAGGATAAATATAGACCATTGGCAAAAGAGTTTTAATGAATTGAAAATGCATACGAATTTTGTAGACCAAAAGCTATTGGAAACACAAACTTCAGCATTAGAAATATTTAAGCTCTTGTCGCATCAAATTTTAAACTAATATTATTTATATAATATATATATATATATATATAATATATATATATATATATTAATATATAGAATAATATATTAATATAATATATATAATAATATATATATATATATATATATATATTATATTATATTAAATAATCTATATATATATATTATTAAATAGTTAAAAATAATATATAGTTATATATATAATTACTATATATATATATATATATTATAATTATAAAATATATATAAATATATAATATATATATATATAATATATAATATCTATTATACTATATATATATGATATATATAGTAATAAGATATATATATATAATATATATAAAATATATATATATATATTATATATATATTATATATATATATATTATAATATATATATATTATATATATATATATAGTATATAATATATATATATATATATATAATATATATATTATATATATATATAATAATAGTATATGAATATATTATATATTATATATTATATATATAAATATATATATATATATATATTTACATATATATAAATATATATAATATATAATATATATAATATATAGATATATATAATATATATATATATATATATTATATATATATATATATATAATTATATATATATATATAGTATTATATATAATATTAAAATAGTATATATTTCATATATATATATATATATAAATATATATATATATATATATATATTATATATAATAATATATTATATATAATATATATATAATATATAATAAATATTATCATATATATATCTATATAATATATATAATATATTATTATATATATATATATATATATATATATATATATATATAGTACTATAGTATATATATATAATATATATATAATATATATATATAATATATATAAATATATATATATATATATATAAATATATATATATAATATATAATATATATATATAATATATAAATTAATATAAATAAAATAATATATATATATATATATAATATATATTATATATAATATATATATATATATATATATATATTATATATAATTATTATATATTTAATATATATATATTATATTATAGTATATATATAATATAATATAAAATATATATATATAATATATTATAAGTATAATATATAATATATATATAATATATATTATAGATATATATATATATATATATATATATAACTTACTCGCGCGCAACTCCGGAATTTTCCGCACCTCACTCTGTTTCAATGTGCATAACGCTTCGAACCTCTATATTTTTAAGACCGTACCGAAACACACTGAAATTGTATGCCGAACCGCACCTAGTGTTCCGAATAACTATAATCTAAAAGGTTATGCTATAAATTCGAATTTCGGCCACTTACTAATGGCCAGCCAAAAATGTGAGAAAGATTAAATACAGTAGGAAAGATTGCTTAAAATTAAATAAATATTAATAGAAAATTATAAACAATTATATGATTCCATAATATTTAAAAATTATATTTGTTTATTGAATATAAAGTTTTAACTTTACACTTTTTAAAAATAATAAAATATTTTTTTGATTTTAAATAAAATAAATTTTTTTTTTTTTATTTTTTAAAAAATATAGCAGTAACTAATATATATAATTATTTTTCACTTGCCTGCATGTTATAATTTATGTCAGAACATTATAAATAAAGATAGACAATATGAAAACCAAGAAGAACGATATAATATTTTCCTACTCTCCCTGCGCTACAGTCACTAATTAAAGCAATGCCTCAATCAAGAAAGAAATATAAAAATAACTGAATATTAAAAATAAAAAATCTAAAAAAGAAAAGTTCAATTAATTGACTTTTAAAACATAGTAGATAAAAATCTAAGTATATCTCTGCATTAAATATATATATATAATATAGTATAATAATATAATATATATAATATATATATATATATATATATAATATATATATATAATAATATTAAATATATATGTATAATATATATATTATATATTATATATATATAACTATATATAATATATATATATATATATTTAATAATATATATATATTCTATATATATATAGTTAATATAAATATATATACGGATATATATATATATATATATATATATATAATTATATATACACTAATATAATATAATATAATATTATTCATAATATACTAATTATAATATACTATACTATATTATATATATATTAATAATATAATTATATATAAATACTATATATATATATTATAATATAATATACTATATATATATAAGCATTATATATATATATTATGGCCTTCTGCCCTTAAAAGGAATGTTACATACAAATTGTTACATAAATCAAATATCGCTGAATCCACCTAATCGTCTAACCAATACACTGGTGACGTGTTAACTTAAGCTCCAATAGAAGAAGAGAAAAAGTTGCCACATGTTGCCTTTATTTATACATGTTAATTTTTATATGTTAATTTGTGTTTAATTTTATTTATTTATATTATTTTAAGGGGCTCGAGACCGAATCGTGGGACAAGAGGGCGAAGTCCCCCCGCGTCGTCCCCCGGTAGGCCGAACCCTGACTCTTTGAATATTGGAGATTTAAAATATGGATATCAAGTTTAGTTTAAAAAAAAAAAAAAACTTTTGTCGACCCTCACGCCTTGAAAAATATCGAGAAGAAAAATCGATTAACATCGCTCGTTCGATATATGTCGGTTAACATCCTTTTAAAGGGAAAGTTCATAACTATATAAATTATATATATATAATATATATAATAGTATAGTTATTATATTATATATATAATTATACTGAATATAAAAGTATAGTATATATATATATGGACAAAGTTTACTTTCTTACCTATCAAATCGAAACATGAGAAAATATGAAATATTTGAAATGATTCGATACATTTGAAATAGTTGATAAGAAGCAGGAAAAATGAATAAATTTCCGAAGATTTTTTTTCCAATTTAGAAAAAAATTTTATATATAATATATAATATATAAATAAATATATATAATATACAATAATATAATATAATATATAACTATATAATATATATATATAATATATAATATATAATATATATATATATATATAAATATATATCCTATAATATAACATATATATATATATAGTATAGTATATAATAAATAATAAATATTATATATATATATATATAAATATAATATAATATATATATATTATTATATATAATAATATATATTTATATAATATATATATATATATATATATTATATATATATATATACTATGAGGCATTCATTCGTTTATGCAGCATCGATTTGGCACAGATTTGTGCGCCAAATTTTGTATACTGCAAGCAATTGGCAAAGGGGTTAATTTACCCTGTTTAAGGGGCTTCGAGCTGATGGGAGGGACGAGGGGGGGAGACGTTTCATACCCCGGAGGGATGGTCGGAGGAACCCCCGCGACACCTCAAAGACCCAAAGAGCGGGGTTCCGGAGACCGACCTCCGAGGGGGGGATTAAGTCCCCCCCCGTAGTTCACCTAGAGGCCGAGAGACCCCGATTCCTTGACACGGGGCCGTCTACCCGTGGGTATTCGTTAGTTTTGAACACCCGAAAAATTTTATAAAAAAAACCTTGATTTTTTCCTAATGTCACATTCAATATTGCATGCGTTACATTTCTTATTCGTCACAATTAATTGGAAATATTGCAGAAATAACTTAAAGTGTACCAACACTTGAACACATTTTTCGTATATTCACTTACATACATTGTCTGCTAATATATATATAAATAATAATATATAATATAATATAATAATATATATATATAATATATTATATAAGTTTAATATATATATATATATATATATATATATATATATATAATATAATATAAATATATATAGATATATATATATATAATAATATATATATATATATATATAATAATATAATATATATATATATAATAATATATATAATATTATATATTTATTATGTAAAAATATAAATTTATAGTTAATTTTTTTTTTGTAAAACAAAGTGAAGCTTAACTTTCGGCTCAATTTTGGGTGTTTTTTATTTTCGTTTAATTTAACTTCTATTTGCACATTAAAATAAAAAATTGTTTGCATAATCTGTTAATCGATATATAATCGATATACAGTAAATCAACAATCATCGATAGGTAATATAATATAATATACTAATATATAATATATATATAATATATAAATATATATATAATATATATATATAATTATATATATATATTAATATTAGTATATAACTATATATATATATATATATATATATATATATAATTATATATATAATAATATATATAAATATATATAATATAAGTGAAGACTAAGAATTAACCCGCAATGATATCTCGAAACTAAGAGAAGCGTACAAGAAAACTGTAACAAATATTGAAATCAGCGTATGAAAATTTGTAGGAAAATGAAAAAAAAATTGTATTTTGATTTTTATTTTTTTTTATATCTTCCAAAACTACGATAGGTCCAAGAAAACTAATAACATATATTTAATCAGCGTATGAAATTTGTACCCCCCCCCTTAATGAAATATTATGTAAAAATATTATTTTTTTAACTAAAAGAATACCCCAGGGTAAACCGCAGTTTCCGCACTAAAATTTTACCAGGATTCCAACAATGTATCCTTCCTTTCCTCTGTAGCTATTGTAGTTTTGAGAGATATGGATTGTGGCTCTTCTAGACGGCTGGCCATATATATATAATATATATTATATAATAATATATATATATTATAGTATAATATATATATAATATTATATATATATATATAATATAATAATATATAATATAATATATATATAATACATACATATATATATACTATTATATATATAATACTATTTGCCGTGATATTTTCGATAAGCGACACCGTTAGGTTCAGTTTTTGTAAATATCTTCTGTAGTCTAGGGGTTAAATTATTAAAACATATATTGCTTACTGAATATTAGGTTCAAGCTTCAATGAGAATTAATCTACTGATCTGGAAGCTGTACAGGTTTCCGAAATAATCAAGATAAAACTGGAGTTTTACTGCGTAAACAATTTGATAGAAAGTATAGGCCAATACAAGTCGAAACGAGAAAAGCCATTAAACATAAAATTTCCTCACCTTTAAATACAATTCTGGAGTATCAAATATATAAGTAAATTATATAAACAAAATGTCTTTTCTTAGACTTAATAAGTGTAAAATTAATTCCTATCTTAATATGTTACTATGCTATCTAAGTCATTTATCAATCATCTAAAAATTAATCCATTAACATATGTTAAAATAAAATTCGTACGTATTATAAAAATAAATCTAACATGATCCGAAATGCAAAACGAAATCGCTAAAACGCATAATTTCCATATTTAAAATTTTTGACTTGGCGGAATCTCATTATCATCCAAATTATGGGCCTCGTAATGCAATAAGGCAAGATATATCTGACACACGGCCCCTCTGAAGAAGACAAAGTGACTCGTCAACTCACTTGTCCTTAAATGAACAGTCATAACACTTTGTCTCGAAGGGAATCGGACGGACTTTCCTTCGGTATTTATATTGTAGCATCGTAATTATCCATGCTGTAGGTTTCCCCATTACTTGCTTCTCGTTTCCTTTTTCTATCTTCAGGATCGTTCCTCTGTCGAATCCGTTAGGTTCCTCTTCTCGACGTTTCGTCATTCCAGCAGATATCATCGAGATGGAAGACTCTTCCGCTTCTATGAAGGTTTGGAATTTTTCAATTCCAAAATTCTTCCTTTTTAATCCTTCTTCGACCTTTCCTCTGCGTCAAATAACTTGACTGTCATTAAGAACATTTGTGTTTTGAACATTTGTGTTCTCTTCATGTTTCCCGACTGGAACTTTTTCTCCATGGGTATATTCGTATTGTCCAACAAGGATAAAGCTATAAGGACGCATTAATCTGGGCGATGGCTGACTAGACATCCTAGCCTGTAAAGTTCCAAGAGCAGAGGTTGGATTAGCCTCCTCCGCATCACTCAGGACAAACGCATTATTGTAAGCGCACCCACCCCAGCGTTCTGAAAAAGGGACTTCCACATTTTGTCCTCCTGGCGTCTTTGAACTTTCATTAAACTTCTCCATTTCTTGAGGGTTCTCAATTTTGAATTCATCTTTTCCACGCATATCAGCGGATTCAATCTTGAATTTCTCAAATTCTTCATCAGTATTGTTTGGAGAACAAGTTATATCAATCGACGATGAACATCTCCTCTCCTTCCTAACCTGGATTTGAGGTTTCTTTTGCATGGAATCCATCAGGCATAAAATCAATCCAATAATATTGATGAAATAAATCTGAAGTTCCTGAAGTTTAGCCTGATCTTTATCATATGTAACTTTGATTACTGCAGAGCTTTCACCAATTCCATTTTTCTTTTCAAATTTCTCGTCGCCTTTCTCAAACATATCACGGATTTTTCCCAAAGTCGGATCTGACTCTTGGAGCTTGATTAGTTTATTTTTCCTGACATCTAAGCTCTGGTCTTTGGCTGACTTTAATCTCAACGGATGGTATGCCGCATAAACTCTACTATTAACACTCTCAGGCGTCTCCGCCGTCACCTCAGACTGTATTGCCTCTCCAATACTCGTTTCAAGACGGTCTGAGTTTGAGGAATTCCTTTGTTTTTGTAACGGGAAGTTTCCATTCACATTTTCCCATGTCTTAAGATTTTCTATAGTAGTTTCATCTTCATGAGTTGCTTTGACAACGGGCGTGTCCTTGCTGATATCGGGTTTGTCACTAATTCCGAACCCTATTATCTCCGGACCTGACGCGCCAGGGATATTTCCCAATGTTAAATCATAGAGTGCATCTTTTAAACATAAAGCCTCTACATAACCCGTATAGAACGGTGTCTGAATCCAAATTCTTGCTTCTGGGGCTGTTCTAAGGGTGTTGTCTATTAAGAGCATTTTCCTAATTTTTCCTGTGAGCTGATGGTCTTTCACAAACCTCTTTTTCGCAATTACACCACTACACCCTTTATCACGAAGTACGGATATCTCAAAGCCATTTATAGAACCATTTGTAACAGGCATGAGGGAATGTCTGATTTGAATTATCCTGACATGACATGGCTATAACGAATGGATTTGCCATCGACTTTCAGAATGCCGTCCTTTAACATTTTACTCACATCAACACACCTATCTTCTTCCACAATTTGGCATGCCGCTGTAAAATCTTCTCTGTTAACAAACTTATCAATTGCAACAGCGGCATTGTGTATTTCTTGCCTTGGTGCATGCCATCTTTTCTCCGACGTCTTGTTATCACGATTATACTTATTGCAAACTGGTGCGGTTACGTGAAAAATCTATTGTTCCGTTTTGGGCTGAAATAACAAGCATGGAATTCATGGCCGAGGTGTTGCATTATTCGCAAACCTTGCTTGTGTTGGCGCTGAAGTATTATTGCTTAGTATTCCCTCGTTTCTACCAGAGCCACAGATGGCGTTCAAGTTCTCCCTTTTGGTACAAAGGGGCCGCGGGGCTTCCTTCCCCTTTGCGTTTGAAGAAATTTATCTGCACGAGAAGCAATGTTATTTAAACTAGAAAGCGGCTCCATCAACAAGAAATTGGGGGGGGGGGAAAAACTTTGCTTTTTTTTTTAAAAATCCTTTTTTTTTTTTATTTTTGGGGGCAAACAGGTGAGAAATTGATCGACGACCATGAGATCGGTTAAACCTTGATAATCTTGGTTAAAACATGAGAGCTCGCTTCACCTTGATAGATTTGATTTAATCCGATTCAGGAATTGTAACGGGCCCTCTTCTGCTTTAGGTTTGGCTTTCTTAAACTTAGCCCGATAACCATCCTCGGTCATATTAAATTGAATAAGAAGGGCTTCTTTTAAGCTAGGAAAATCATTTGCTAAGTTGGGCCGCAACTTGCTATATACTGACCGAACACGTCCAGTTAGAAGCGCACTGAAATAGAGAGGCCATAAACTGCGATCCCAATTAGAAGATGTCGCATAACTCTCGAAACGTTGAATGTAAGCGTCCATTTCATCTCTTGATTCAACGAACGGGGCCATACTTAGTACCTTAACGTTGGTCGATGAGGATACATTGTTTAAATGGACGGAAGATTTAGACTGATTGGACAGTCGTATGCGTTCTAATTCGAAGTTCCGTGTACGTTCGGCTTCTTTGATTTGTTTATCTAGTAACGCGGCTTTCCTAACGTCTTCCTCTTTCTTGAGTTGAGCATTTCTTTCAGCTTCCTCTTTCTTGAGTTGAGCTTCCTCTTTCTTGAGTTGAGCATGTCTTTCAGTTCTTTCTAATTCAGCAGCCTTATCTTCTTTATAAGTTTTCTTTCTTTCTTTAATAAATTCGACTGACTCTTTGCCTTTTAGGCCTAAATCTTTAGCCATCTGACACCAGGATTGATAGTCTATTATTATTGTCGACAAACGGGAGAAGAGACCGTAAAGAATGAAAGAGATGTGAGTACCTAAGTTCAGTAAGAGTAATGAAGAAATAATGTCGAAACTATATTCCTTCTCGGACAGGCCACCCAAAAACGTGTCGTGATATTTATCGATGAGGACACGTGGGTTCAGTTTCTGTAAATATCTTCTGTAGTCTAGGGGTTAAATTATTAAAACATATATTGCTTGCTGAATATTAGGTTCAAGCTTCAATGAGAATTAATCTACTGATCTGGAAGCTGTACAGGTTTCCAGAAATAATCAAGATAAAACTGGAGTTTTACTGCGTAAACAATTTGATAGAAAGATATGCCAATAACAAGTTCGAAGAACGAAAAAAGCCATTAACATAAAATTTCCTCCTTTAAATACAATTCTGGAGTATCAAACATATAAGTAAATTATAAAATCAAAATGTCTTTTCTTAGACTTGATAAGTGTAAAATTAATTCCTATCTTAATATTTTACATACTATCAAGTCATTTTATCATCATCATTTAAAATAAATAAATTCTCTTATATTAAATAAAATTATACGTATTATAAAAATAAAATCTAATATTATTAAAATAAATTAAATTTTTGGATAAAATAATTTCCATAATTAAAATGATAATTTCATTCCTTATTGTTATTGTAACGGAACTTTCGTAACGGAAATTTTAAAATGTATTATGACATATATATATATAAATATAAATATATTATATATATAAAAATATATATATAAAAAATATATATATATATATATATATATATATATATAAGTATTATACAATATATATTTATATATGTATATATATTGTATCTTTATGTTATATATGTATATATATTCCGGCCTGGGTTCAAGTACATTTTGTTCAAGTACAAGTACAAGTACAAGTTACTCTAGAATTGTTCAAGTCCAGTACAAGTACAAGTACTCTGAAAAATTTGTTCAAGTACAAGTACAAGTACAAGTACATGGTATCAAGTACAAGTACAAGTATAAGTACTTTATGAAAACTTGCATATATATATATATATATATATATATATATATAATATATATATATAATATATATATATATATATATATATATATATATATATATATATATATATATATATTTCATCAATCATCATCATCATCATCATCATCACCCACCTTCTCTCCCCAAGACTGGGGGTAAGGTGCGTAACACGCACCGGAAACAGAAAATAGTAAAAGAATATGAAGCAAGTCGAAAAGAAAGCTCAACCTTACCGCCCCCTTTATATCTTTCTGTGAGAACTCTTCGCGCTCAGAAAATCCACCCTAGAGCTTCACGGGACCGCGACGGACCATCACTATGGCATCCCATCAATGTGGGGTTCATTCCTTGGCCCAGGTGAGCTACAACCATCCCCCCCCCGCAAAACCCCGCCATTCACTCCTATTATGCACCTTTCTTCTCTCCTCTGCCAAACTCACATTTCTCTCCTCCAGGCATTCCTTTACTGACTCAATCCACATTTTTTTCGGTCTCCCAGCCAGTCGATTCTCACCACTACACATCCATTTAACCAACCGACTATTTTCCACCCTTTCCGCATGACCAAACCATCTTAACGTACTTTCATTTATTCTCTTATTTACCCCTTTCTTCACACCACACAATTCTCTAGTACTTTAATTCCCAATTTTATCAATTCTTCTCACACCTAACACACCCCTAAGATTGTCCATCTGAACACATTGTACTTTAGATCAATCCCTCTTATTCCAGGGACTATTGTCTCCCTACTATTACATTAACACAGGTACAACATACCCCATGTAAAGACCCTAGCGCACTCTAAGACTTTTAGTCCTTTACATCCACCAACGATAATTGCACCAGCCACCTTCCTATTCACAACTTTCCTAACTACACTCTGCATCATCCATTCCCTTTTCATCCAAATCATTTATCTTTAAATATTTAAACTTAGACCCTTTTTCCAGCTGTTCACCATCTAACATAATTTCACACCGAGGATTGTCCTCACTCACAACCATAACCTTACTCTTATCTAACGTTTTACTTTCAAACCTCTCCTTTTTACAACCTTACCAAATCCCTCTACCAATCTCTCAAACTCTTTTCAGATCGCCACACAAAACCAAATCATGCACATATAATAGTTAGGGAACCCTCCACTCTCTTTCATTTCTCCAATTTCATCAACACCATCCTCTGCCACCCCAACCTCTAATTCTTTCATACCACAATCATATACAAATGAATAACCAAGGAGACTTATACACAACCCTGCTTCACTCTGCTATTAATATAAACCAATCACTTTCGACTCATTTATTCTTTCACGCGCTTCACTATCGTCATACATACTTTGAATTCCATTCAAAGCTTTACCACCAACATCATATAAACAACACCTGCCATAGAGCTTCCACATATTAATCCCATCGTACGCCTGTTGCCAAATCCATAAAACCTAAAATACAATTATTTCTTCTCCTCCCTCTTTCCCAATCATTTGTTCAATGTAAAAATTTTATCTCCACACATCCTTTACCATTACTAAACGCACCTTCTTCTTCACCAATCAGTTCCTTCAGTCACTCGACGCCACTCTTTCGACCAAAATTACCAGCATAATCTTCCCTACAACACTCAAAAAAACTAATTCCCTTATAATACCTACAGTTAACCATATCCAACCTACCCTTTTATAAAGCGTACTATTTATTGCTCTCCTCTAATTCCTCGGAACACTATTCCTTCCATAAACGCTTTGTTACACCAACTTCCAAATCCAATCCAATCATCATCTCGCCTATATATTTTTACTGGATTGACGCAAAATTTTATTCTTTTTCTTCATATTTTAAAATCAACTTAATTAAATTTCTTATTTGACAAGGGATTACAAATTCGCATCTATATGTCCAATTTTACAAAAGACTTGCAATTTTCCGGAAAACATTTCTGAAGAATGGGTCCCAAAAGTTATAATTGACTCAACTTTTCGAAAATTACTTTCAGCAAAATATTTAAGACAAATCTCAGGCTAAATTAACAGCTCCTAAGGCTATTTGTAAATGAGGTTGCCTTTTCTGGGGAAACTCAGTTACGAAATTCGATTAAATTGACGTGGTTTTAAAAACAACTTTACACAGTTTAACATATAGTAGATTAGATTAGATTTTCGAGTGAAAACAAAATTGGGAAATATTTTAAATTTAAGATAACTCATCAGTAATATAATTCATTACGAATGTGCGATGACTGCGATACCACCTACATAGGAAAGACAAAACGAAGCCTTTCCATACGTATTGATGAGCATAAAGGGATTTCATTTAGAACTCTAGACATTTACATCATCCCCCCTATTCCAGCTATAAGTGCTCATTCCCTTCAGAAAAACGACCATATAAATGATACGAATTTGTAATATTAGCCCAAACTGAAGAACCCGATCTTCAGTTGTTAGAATTCCTTGTATATTGGCCATCTCAAACCACCTTAAATGAAAATCTAAGCTTTAACAGTCTTTAATTACTGAAGTGAGATTTTGTTTAAATATAGAACTCTTAACTACATAATATTGTAATATTGTAATCAATTAATTTATCTATATGCCGTTTGTTTTATTTTAAACTTTATATTATTTTTAACTTTTAATTAATTTTAATATTTTTTTAAATTTTTATCATTATATTATTATT
>JABUQX010021500.1:0-17500 GCA_015478945.1 Trachelipus rathkii
GAAAGTAGAATTTTTTTTTCGGAATTTGCATTTAGACCTTCGCTTATATTAATTCAACAAACAAACGAACGAACGGTCAGACGAACAATTAAAACACAAAAACATAGATATTGAGTCGAAGGTCTAAGTGCAAAAAACTCGAAAACTACGATAGCCAAGAAAACAAATAACAATCGTGGAATCAGCGTAAGATATTTGTTCTAAAAAATGGAAAAAAAAATTTTTTTGATTTTTGGTTGTTATTTTTTTTCTCGAAAACTATGAATCATTACACAAGATAAACAAACACGAATTTGGATGACAATGAAAATAAGTCATTGTTTTAAAATGAGAAACAATCACAAATGATTGTAGCTAACGTAGTTTTCGAGAAAATAAAATAAATCAACCAAAGAGAATTCCAAAAAAACACAAATTTTCATATTTTTCAGAAACAATTTTCTACGCCTGTTCCACGGAATTTATTAGTTTCTTGTAGCTTATCGTAGTTTTCGAGCAAAAAAAAATAAAATAAACCAAAAAATCAAAACAAATTTTTGCCATTTTTGTACGATTTTCTTACGCTGATTCCACGAATGTTATTAGTTCTGTAGCTATCGAAGTATTCTACAAAAAAAAATAAAATATAGCAAAATTATTAAAAAAATTTTTTTTACATTTTTAGAACAATGTTTAAGAAACTGAATTCCACGAATGTTATTTAGTTTTCATTGTAGCTATCGGTAGTTTTTGAGAAAAAATAAATACCGGCCCAAAAAATAAAAAAGAAAAAAATAAATATTTCCTATTACAAATAAAAACTACTGATAATACGAGCATGGTTTTGCATTATAAACAATACATTGTTTTTAATAACAATTAATCGACACCTGTTCATAATGTCGTTGCTATATGCACTCTCTCTATTTGTTATATGTAACTTATAGCGTTATGTAATTACATTCAGAGAAAAAATTAAATGTAGTGGATAATTTCCATGTAACAGCATCCCTAAAAAATAAAAAACGAGAAGTAAAAAAGTTCTATAAGTTCTAATGTGAGACACTCCATTGTTGCTATAAATGAAGCTGAGTGGTTAACAAGCTGCGTTGTTCTACAGAGAATTGGCTATAATTAAATATTCGATTTGTTTTTACATTGGAGATTATTGTTTATTACAGTAATAGTGTTTATTTTAATAACAGAGAGAAGTATATTTTACAAATCTCTTTAACAATATATATAATTATTTTTTTTTACACATATATTAAATATATCATTAAAGTTTTTAGAACTAGAAGGTATAGTTACAAAAATAGATTAATGTTAACTCACATAATGAATTAAAAAAAAAAAGTAAAAAATACATTGCAGATACGGTGAATTTAACACGTTAAAAACTTAATAAATGAATCGATGATAACGGTAACATGAGATAAAGACTATAAGAGAGATGGCGTGAGAAATGAGAATAGATTAATTGAGTTTAAGGTAATTACGTTGGTATCTACGTTAGCTTGATATGCATTTAGTTACAGGGTAGGTAATGATAGATAAGTTAGTAACTGAACAGATTAAATACTACTTAGTGCCCGTGGTTAGTATATATTAATTTATGCTTGAAGCTTCATACTTTGTACAGTATTTGGTTAGCCAATTTAGTATGTAAAACGAGAATTATAAGAAAGAGTGATTTTTCATAGAGAGATTAAGTGAGTACATACATATGTATTTAATCAATAGGACTATAATAAGAAGTTTTATCATATTTTATTGTTTGAGCAACATTTTGGTAATAGATCACAATGATGAATATAACGTAAGATGAAGTGTACTACTTTATATAAGTTTTTCTATATAGTGTTTAAGTTCATAATAAAATTGTGACATAACACATAGGACTTGAGTTGTCATTATTAAATGAAGCGATAATGTCCACTATGATATTATTATAATAGCTTATACTGCTACCTTTATTAAATTTCATTTTAAAAGGAATAAAATACATACCTTTTTAAGGGTTTCGGTACCTATCCTCTCAATGTGTAGACCTTTAAGACACTCCTTATTGAGAGCATTGAACTTTTATTGTTTATTACATATTATATATATAGCTCTTACGTCAGCGTAAAACATATAAAAGTCAATACAACATTTAATTGGTATACTTATAAAGTAATACTATGTTATAATATAACTCGGTATTAACTAGACACCGGCTCCCGCACCGGATGAACTGGATCAAATAACGTCCAATGACTCATTTGTTTTATCTTACTATGAGCTTTTTTTTATATTCTTCTATTTATCTTCCTTGGTTACTAACACATACTGTGCTTTTTCTTCTATTACATCCTCTGCTTCACAGTACATACCGGCTATCGCCTCCGGCTATTCAAATGCTTTCAGTCATCGAGTTTGCCTCCCTGAGCACCGCACTTAAACACCTCATCACATGCTCCGTTTCCCACTCAAACACCTCCGAGAATCAACTCGGCAGACTAGCTTACAAACTAAATACTCTAATATCAAATTCAGTTTCTGTTAAATAGCTCATCGATATAAAATAATAAAAAAGTTAATAGGGGCATTAGAAAAGGGGGTAGGAGGTACAACTCATACTAAAACATGGTTGGGAGTGCCCTATCGATTTATAACGTTTATAAACCATATATAACGTAGGAAATCGATATATCCCATATATATACCTATTTTTTTAAAACATAACTATGTAGTAGACACCTGGTTACGTCGAATGCGATATTCTGTGAGACATATAGTAGATAATTACTGACATAGAAGCATTAGATAACCGTGGGAGGACAGGGAGTGAAGGGAAGATCAGAATCAGGTGCCGAAGCCAGTCGAATAATAATGGCACGGTTTATATAACCGCTAATCCTAGGGGGAATCTCGGAGGCGCGAGTAGTTCAGACGGCAGCGATAGTATTATAAATATATACGGGGTCACGGGAACAGCCGGATGGTCTCTCGGAGTGAGTAAACCCGCGCGTGTCACCATGTCATGTAGGATATAGGTACACCAAAGAGGCTCGGGGGTTGTTCCGAGAGAGAGCTAGACAATCAGCTCAAACCCAGCTGGCCTCCGAGCGGGGTGAGACTGTTACGTCACCTCCTATATCGCGCTATACTATGAGCTTCCACAGAAGAGCACACATTGCGTATTCACGCTCACTTCCTGACATTCGGGGTAGTGCCGTCATTTAAATCTACACGATGTGGTAGATTATATAACGTGTAATTATTTTCATTTTGAGAGCACTTAACTCTCTTTTCAATAATATAGTATCTTAACACCTCGAGGAACAGGAACACATCACAATAATTGTTTACGAGTGTCGTTACAAATGATTGTAGGTTTTTTTTTCTGGTAGCAAAAGAGCACCTATCCGCTATAAATTCGAATAGAATCATCAGAAAAATGCATATTCGTAAAGCCGATCATATATGTTACAGGTAACCCGCTTTCTGAGTTGGATATCCATAAAATAATTCATGATCCCCAGGTTTTTGGGAGTATAACCAGAACCTTCCAACGTAGGGATAAAGATTATATAAAAAACTCAGAAACGAGTCTTCCTAATACCTTAATATTTGGTTCATTATCCACTTATACTTAATAACCTCATTTACAGCTATTATGAACCTAAGAAAATGTCAGAGATCCAAATGTATGTACAAGATAGTGCTTTGAGTAACATTTATGCAACATTCGGTATAATATACTATTGCAAACTTTCAGAGTTTATGAGCGGTTTATTGCCACATTTTATGGCTGCTTGGTGTTTACCTAACCCATATATTACTACTTAGCTTAGGTGATATTTGGTTTTTGGTGGTAAGGTCATCTATAATAAGAATTAAAAGTTTGAATTGACAATGAGTGAAGGATGTGTAGCAATAAAATGTAGAATTTAGAAAGTGAATGGTTATTTAATATTAAATAGTGGAGTTGAGACATGCGATAGAATAGATAATAGAGTAGGTGGAGGTACTTGAAATGATGTTAAAGCTGATGGAGAGTGGAAAGAGAGAGTGAAGGATTTAGTTAATTCTGCTTATTGTAATGCTAGATGATATTTTTTTTTATGGGTACGAGATCTGAGAAAAAAGTATATTGAGATTAGATATTTAGGTAGAGAGGTATTTGGTAAGGGTGTGGTAAATAAGAAGGGGTTGGAATGTAAATATAGATATGTACTTAAGAGGATAGGTGATAGTGGTGAGTGAGTGAGGGAGTCCGCGGTGTGAAGTCGGAAAAAATGGTGAGCAACATCCAAATCAGCCTCTAACAATAATTACGCGATAATGGTTTATAGCACCTTGACCTGGTAAGACTCGGTAGTTTCCTGGTTGTAAAAAAGGGAACCGATTATGCAAGTGTAGTAGAGCGAAGCATCTCGTGAAATGGTCGAGATAGAATTGATCGCGCAGGGTGTTATATATAAAGAGGCATAACCACGATCTAGAGAGAGTGATCGAATCATGTCATGTGGGAAAAGGTCGGATCATAAGCCTTGGGCGTGTTAGGCGGTGGAGAAGAATTGATAAAATAAGAAATGAAAGTATTAGGGAGTTGTGTGATATGAAGAAAGGCTTAAATGAGAGAACAAACGAAAGTGTATTAATATGGTTTTGTTCATATGGAAAGGATGTAGGATAGTCAGTTGGTTAAGCCGGACACTGTGCCTTATTGTTGGAGCTGAGGTTGTGCTGGGGATCGCACCACCCGGTTGACTGGGAGAGCGAGAGCTGAAAATAAATAATGGTTTGAGTTTAAGATTGTATAAAAAAACTAGACACGTATATAACGAGAGAGTATGTCAGCGGTTTCAGAGATAATAGTAAAAGAGTATAATGAGGTGTCATAAATAGAGAGAGTCAATGGAAAGGATATACTGGTGCAACGGGAGAGAGTAGCCACAAGAAATACTGACTGAGAGATGTGCGGGCCAGGGCCCAAGGGAAATGAACCCTAACACTATATGAACGGGAGATAAGGCACTACTAGTGGGATAGCCCTGCTAGACGGACTTTGTGAAGGAAAACACCAGAGGATATATTTTTGTTTATTTCTTTTAGGTGGGAGGTTCTCTCACTTTATAATGGTATTTGGGAGTGTGATGGCTAAGCGAGAAGGAGTCGCTCTATTCATACGTACTGGTAGTCCATGAACTCTTACTAAGTTTAAAAATCAGAGTAATTATCCACGCTGTGTTTATGTTTTGCGTAGGGAAACACGCCTCAATCTGGGATGAGGTTGGGAATAGGTAGATAGCATTGATGATGATGATGACTGATGTATTTGATAAAATAGATAAGAATGATTGGAATGAAAGATTAGATTGCTCGTATGGTAGATGGGACATGAATCGAGGGAGAGTTGATTCAGATGGAATAGATTAAAAGATAATTAGATAAGATTTATACGATCGAGATAAAAAATCCAAGATAAGATGCATCAAATAGTTTATATGTAACAGTAATCTGATCCATAGGGAATATATTAGATAGATAGATAAGATAAATAAGTCATATTGATTACATAGAACCTAGAGTACGTCATGGAGAATAGATAGATATCGATCATCAATAGACTGAAAATGGATTAATGATTAAGGATATTTTGATATAGATTAGATTAAAGGGCCATTAAGACTAGATAGATGGGAGATTAAGGGTTGTATTCACGAAGAAAAGAATAATAAATAGATAAAAAATAAAACGTTCTCACCTCCTGATTTCTCTCCTGATATGTAGTGAAATAATGTAATTATAAAAACATTTGGCTATCTATGAGCTCATTTTTTTGTAAACGAGATTTTTTCGTCCTATTGAACACGCAGTAGTTTTTTAATGCCTCTTCGGTTAATTAATTTGTAGTTCTTCTGCTAGTAGTTGTAATATCATTTGGCTAGTTTCTTGAAGAATGGAAGATCTATATATAGACCAACAAAACGAATGAGAATTATATTCTTCGCAAAAAAAGAGTACTATCCCACATAAGGAATAACATAATGGTTAATCTATTTGTGTATTACTCGCACTCGCATAGATTAATAATAGAAACAATTTCATTTCTATGGAAAGACGGGTTTTAAGTTATACTATTACCTGCCTACTGAAGGTTTCTCATTACTATTACTATTTTACTGAAATTGTTCATAAAAGCTGTTTCGTACTTTCTCATTTAGTGTTCAAAGTATTTAGTATATTGCCGATAGGATATTGTAATTAAAGACTTAATTATGTCCTTATATATAAAGGATTTGTATTTATATTATTTATTTATTATTTATTTTTACTTTTTATTCTCGCCAGCTCATACCAAAAAATATAATCCCATAAGCCATCACTTTTTTTATTTATATATTATTATTGGTGAGCCATGTTCTCTCATGATTAAATACAATTATTATATTATTATTTTAGAAAAATTACCGGTATATCTACAATACACTACCAACGACATTCAAAGAAGTTTTACTCGATATATTAGTTTCATTGTGCTCACTTAATATTTTTGCTTTTAGCTCATTTCCAGTTCAGAAATCTTTCTGATATCACATATATATGAATAAAGAAACACCACTACTTACACAAATATTAAAAATAATATTCATAATAATCAAAATAAGATGTTTTGTTAAAGAATAATTTCATATTTTCATATATATAAACGCGAGTATATATAGATTTATAAATGAATTGTATACATTTATAAGTATTTTTATCTTATTCAATAAATTTCAGTAATACTTTGTTGTATTTTGAGTTAAAAAAAAATATAAAAAACGACTATAATATATAAAAATAATACAAAAATATTTATTTTTAGTATTTTTTATATAATCATATCATAAAAATAATCATAAATTATTTCTTTAGATACTACTGAGACACACGAGGGATAAATGATTATAATTATTAATAGTATTTTTCTTTATATTTTCATCATTCACTATGTGAGTATAGTGATATCTTATAATGGTCATTTTCGAGAAAAATAAAAATTCAATAAAAAAATGTATATAAAGAAAATAAATTTTAATAAATTTATTATTATTATTTTATGTTTATTTATTATTTATATTATGTAAACAAATATATTATATATTCTTACGTTGATATAGTCGCATACGTAATAGTTTAATTTAGTATTTCCTTATATATTATTGTGATAACGCTTATAATTCAGTAGTATTTGTAATGAGAAAAAGAAAAATAAAATAAGTCACGATATTTGTTGTGCGCCTCTCTCTCTCCTCCATATACAAATCCATAACATACTCTCAATTTTTGCCCAATTTTTAGAACAATTTCTTATCGGATCCTCGTGCATTCTCTCTCACCTCTCAAATGTTTTATATTTCCTTGTAGTCTAATCTCGTTCGTTCTCTTCTTCCCGTCAGAAATCATCATATAAATCATCAGACCCCAAAAATCAATCATAACTATCATCTTTTGCTCCTCATCTCTTTCGAACATTTCTCATGCTCACTCTCTCTCTCTCGCCCTCTCTCTCTCTCTAGCGCGTCAATCCTTTTTATTGTTTTAACAATTTTTAGCCACTTATTGACAGCCAAATTTTTATCTCACGCGAAAAGTCGTATTTATTTACTCTTATTGTGTCTTTCTCACATTTGTAGCTATCTCGCGAAAGTATTTTGTTGGTATCGCAGACAACACACAAAAAATAAATATTTAAATTATCTCTATCATAGTAATTTAAATAAATATACCTCTAAGTATCGTAGAGGAAATAATAAATTTACTTTTCTCCACATCTGTTTTGTGGTAACAGAAATACTCACTCAAATCGTTTCTATTGGAGGTTCGCCCCAGAGTCTCTCCTTGTTTCAATTTCTCGCCACCGAATTGCTCTCTACTATCCGAGATTCAGTTCGTCGCTGCTTTTTCGTTTTGCTGCGTGTAGTCTCTCACCTCCTCGGTTGTATGTTTTATCGGCTTGAGTCATAAAGAGAGATATAAATTATCAAAAGTTTATCAAAATCATCATTTGACACAAGTGTTCATAAAGCTTCAGAAGATAAAGGATGTTTTCCAATAAATAGAATTTTTTTTTTGCCATTAAATGTTAGGTGTATATATTTTACAGTAGTTTATTTTATATTTAAATCTAGATTCTGGGATATAGATGTGTCATTATGCTGAACATGAGTTAATTTAAATGTAGTTTGTATACATATTTTTGTAATTTTTGGCTTAAACATCGTGTCTATTATTGTTTTTCTACCGACAGAGAGAGAAAACTATATATATATATAATATATTATTTATATGTTAGAAAAAATATTATCAATTTCTTAGGCCACTCTGACAAAAAATATAATATTTAATTTATATATTGGATTTTTTCATATCTTTAATATTTTTTTTCTACTGTTATTATTATTTTATGAATACTAAAATATTAATGTTTTATATTCGTTTAATCTGGTTATACTTTGTTAGTTTATATCCCACAATCGATATTTGTGGTATTAATATTATTTTAGTTTATCGTTTTGTAGGTTTGCACCTCGTTTGCCCAAAGTCTGTTTTTGCTCTTCTGTAAGAGATACCTTGCTGTATTCACAATAAATGTTGAAATATCATATCGTCGATCTCCTAATAAGCTTTCATAATGAGGTTTTCAAACATCTTCATTTGGATGACCCTGGATTTTTGGTAGTCTTTCTTCTTCTGATCATCCCCCAATCTAATGCCTATGCGAATCTATAGTCACCGTCGACTCGTCCATCTGACTATCCGGGGCGCGGGGGCTAGTCAAAAGTATCAGCTTGTGCTCCGTTAGGCTTTCAGAAACCAAAGGTCTTATACGCACCATAACTTTTACGCGTCTCAACAAAAAGACCACAAATATTTCGGCATACACATGTGAATTTCTAAATATACTATTTTATGCCGGTGAAAATCACAGTTTTTCTTTTGTTTAGGAGCCTATATTATTTGTGATTTTATTTAGATTATATTTTTTTACTACACTTAGAACCTATTCGTAGGAGGTATCATATTATATTAGTTCCCCGAACGGCGTCACTCATATGTATATCAGTCTAATAATAATTCGAGGTATTAAATAACAGATAGTATACTATGATATAAGTAGCTTTCTAGAAAAAGGTGTATTAGAAAATATAGGCTAATTGAGTATAATATAATAATCATACGTATTTTTAGACGATTCCGTGAGTAAAGTATATATATATATATATATATATATATATGATACTAGCATATACACTATATAATATATATACTATCTATATATATATAAAGTGAGACATTTATCTCATGAATAAAATATACCGCTCAATGGTTAAGGACAACAACGAGAACTAGAAGAAGCCCGGCAAGCCTTTCGTATAATAAACTCGGGAATTGCTGGGCGGACTTGTCTCTCGGGCCACACCGCACTCACATTTTTTTATGTGGAGATACCTAACCTATCCTTTTCCCCAAACTCGCAAATTTTTTGAGAACCCAAATTTTTTTTTGAGAACCCCTAAATTTTTTTTTGCCTTGTATCTCTTTGGCCTTGTATCAACGCTCCTATTATTTAGTTGATGGACTCCTATCAACGGGGAAAATGTGATGCATATTAGCTGTCGAGCGCTGTAGCTTTTGGCCGCCAGGGTCTTAAAGTTGGTGGAAAAATCTTAAACCAAAACACTTCATCAGGTGCGGTGAAGAAAATAGATGTTGGCCCATCGCCCAAAAAATTTTAGGTCGAAATTAAATTTTTTCGGCCAGTAATCTTTGCACTTAGAACCTGGACGTTATATTTGTCAGTGCAACAAGCAATACACGAAAACGAAGCGGGTCATAGCGTACAGTAACTCCGTCCCGCCATTACTCCTCAACTCGAGTACACAAAACACCGATACATATATAGTCCGAAGGGTATAAGTTTGCAAAAAAACTCCGAAAACTACTACGGATAGCTACAAGACAAAATTTAAGGGTAAGCGATTCTGGAAAGTCACGCGTAAAAGCCCATCATTTTTGTTCTCTATAAATGAAAATAAATAAATTTTTGTAGTAAAAACATAATTTTTGAACATTTTTTAGTATTTGTTATTTTTCTACAACGAAAATAAAAACTACGATAGCTACAAAAAAATAAGAAACCTTTTTGTGACATTTCGCGTATCACATGTAAATTTGTTGTTTATATTTTTACAAGAGAACAATCCGTGAATAAAAATAATAGTATCCTTCCTTGTATGAGTCCTATAAGGGGTAGTTTTCGTAGAGAAAAAAATAGTAAGAGATAACACCTTACTCCCCTTCTTCAAAAAAAATCAAACCACAATAAAAAATTTTGCCGCCATTTTCCGAACAATTAATTTACGCTCGATTCCACGACAATGTTATTTAGCTTTATGTCCTATGTAAGCTATCAGTAGTTTTCCGCAGAAAAAAATATAAAATATCAAAAAAAATAAAAAAAGTCTTTTCCTGTTCTCGTTCAAGACTATTTGTGATAACGAATTTGTTAACGCTGATTCCGAATAGTGTTTGCCAGTTTTTTCTTGTAGCTATCGTGCTAGTTTCCTATGTGAATTTAGATAAAAATAAAATAGCCCCAAACACAATCAAAAAAAAAATTTTTGCAGGTAACCTTGCATAACATATTTGGAGCTAATTTTTCTCGATACGAGCGCCTGATTCCCCGACGAAATGGTTTATTTTCCCCGTTTGTCCTTGGTAGCTTCGTAGTTTTTTGGCCAGAAAAAATAAAATAGCAACGTAAAAAACACCAAATAAGATCTCTTTTTTTGTTTAACTCTCGGAGCTATTTTACAGTAATAAACAAAAATTTCTTATACGCTAGATTCCTCATAACGAATGTTATTATTAGTTTTCTCTATAGTAGCTATGTAAGTTTATTCGAGTAAAATAATAAAAATAAACAATATCAATTAATCAAATTATCAATATCAGTAAAGATTTTTATATATTTATTTTAGTCAATTTGTTTTTATTAAAAGTAAATATTATATTATCTTATATATAAATACGGTATATATATATATATTGTAATTTATTTTTATTATATATAGTTTATATTAAGTTTATTTCAAGTTTATTTATAATAATAAAAAATTGAGTATGAAAAAAATAATAATAAAAATATAGACTCAACCAAAAATAATACTACTATACACCTAAAATAAACTTATTTTTTAGGCACATTATTTCATAAAGAATCAATATATTTTCTTTATAACGCTCATGATATCCATACGATATATTATTAATTTAAGTTTTATTTATATATATAATCTAGGTAGTTTTCTAGAACAAAAGGTAAAATAAAATATTTATTTGTATACCAAAAAAATAAATTTAAATGAAAGATTTTTAAGAAAAAAGGTATGTAGCTTATTTTTTTTTAATTGTAGTCTAGGAACAATTGCTTTGATATCAGAGCGCTCATGATCTCACGAATGATGAGTATATTCTGGTAGTGTTTTGGTGTTTGTACCCTATTCGTGTAAGTCTTTTTGAGAAAAAAAAAACTGTAATTATGTAATACAGTACCGATCCCCAAAGATCAAAATATTTTCCTAGTTTATTTTGGCACTTATTTATAAGAACAACTTTCCTTACTGCCGGTTAATTATATATAGTACTTATGATTATATCTCACTATAACTAAATTTAGTTATTTAATATTTATTTCTATTGATAGCTCTAACTGGTTAAGTTTTCTTGTAATATATATGCATTTGGTTTTACATACTCACCATACTGCAGTACAGTCCTTAATTTGTTTTTTATCTTTTCATATATATATATATATATATATATATATATATAGTCGGACCTCATTTCACGGGTATGGACATTAATTAATTATAATAAAGTATCGAAGGTCTAAATAGTGCTAATTATTCCGAGTATAAAATAAAAATTGATACATGAAAAATATCTATTGTGGTAGTGAGAATATATGTTCTTTATGTGATATTTTTTAGATTATTATTTTCACTAAATTAGACCTTTGATCAATATATAATATATTAGAGATTCCGTTGAAAGACGTCACATATAAATATATATCGATTATTATTATGATAATATGCAGAGGTTGTTATAACATACGAAAGAGAGAGACCGCATGAAATAATATACTAAAGTGGCTCCTATATTCGAGATAAGCGTTATATATCGTATATTATAATATATATATATATTATATATATATATTTATATGTTATAACTCATTAAGTTCAATGGTATTTATCATCTGTATTATATTATATATATAATATTATTATATATGTGCGTGCTATGATATTATATATACCGTTTATATAGTGATCGAACAATTTTCCGGTAAATGGGGCACCACGAGAAATTTATATTAAGTAGATTATTTTCAGTTTTTTTTGCGATGTTGGACAATCTGAGTGCGACGAATCGCGAAAACACGCATATTGAGGCGAGGTCAGCCTTATTGAACTCAATAGTTCGTACAGCTAATATGGTCACTTATCAGTGCAAATATACTTCGAGCTAAACCTAGACGATAGTCCACATATAACTAAATAACTCATTGACGATACGAGATATATGCTAGCCGTCAGAGATGATTTAGATTAACGTAGTAAAAATTGGGAAATTAAAAAATAATTATTTAGCGCTATTGGGATGTTTTTTTGTATCGAGGTGTTGACATGTTTATAATATTTTGTTGTTTCTCGATAAACATACGATGCTACAAAAAAATAATAACCTTTTTGGAATCAGCGTAGAAAGCTTGTTAAAAAACAATGGAGAAAATCAATAATGATTTCCAATCTGTAGTACTAATCTGCAGAGTGTATTCCGAGATAAAATATTATTACAACTAAGTCGAAAAGGACATTAACCGGCTAACTATATACCTAACAAATGCCCAAGAAAGCTAATAATATTGTTAATCAAATGACTAGTTTTTTCTTTACCGTTTAGAACACATCCATATTTTCTTTATTTACTAGCTGATCTGGTCTCCACGATCAATGTATTTTATTTAAGTTGTTCATATTTTGTTAGCCTAATTAGCGTACACGATCGAGGTTTGAAGTCCCTTTCGTGTGTTTTTAGAAAAAAAATAAAAATTAACGGTTCGCGCCAAACATAAATTTTTATCTAACAAGAGAAAAAAAATCATTTGTATACTATTTGTCCATTTAGGGATATGAACCAGGTATTTTCTTCTCTTAACGAGGTCTGTAAATGTTCCACCAAAATAGCTTCATCTATATGTTTTTTTTTTTGCGCGCTTTGCTATAAGGTTATACTTAGTTAAGGTATTTTAGGTGAAAAAATATATTAAAATATATACACCAAAATTTAAATTTATAAGAGATATACAATTTTGTTTTTTGATTTACAACTTTTTTACGAGATATCGAAATTTAGGTTCTATGGAGATCTGAATTTTATTTGCTGATGTCCAGCACGAATAGTTATTTAATATACTTGTTATCTTATGGAGCGAGTCATGTTTGTGTGTATGGAGGTTTTTTTGAGAGAATCAAATAAAATACAATCCGATTTTCTTGCCATGTTTTACTCGCAAAAAAAATCAAAAAAGAAAAAAAAATTTATATCATGGTTTAAGCACATTTTTTAGGAACATTTTTTCTAATTTTATAACGTTTTGAGAAAAAGCATTGGCATAATACCAACGATCAGAGTGTTAGTTATGTTGGAGTTTCCCTTTGGAGGTATAGCGTTATCGGCGTAGTTTTCCTGAGGGAAAAAAAAATTTATTAATATCGCAGCACAAAAAAATATGAAAAATAAGATTATATTTTTTGTTTTTGTTTTTTTTTTTACCATTTTTAGAATTCGTATATGAAATATTTTTTCTTTACGCTTGATGATCCCCACGGGAATGTTATTAGTTTTCTTATGGCTATCGTAGTTAAAATTAAATCGTAATGAAATGGTGACAGCCAACTTTTGATTTTTCAAATATAAATCCAATTTTAGTTTAGTTAAGTAGTGGAAGAGTAATTACATAGAAAACTGAATTGGAGGAAGGTGCTTAAATTAAAAAAACAAAAAATAATTAAATAAATGATCGCATGAATAACGGTAAGCTAAAGTGTTAATATAGAAATAAAAAATATATATATATTACAAATTATATATTATTATATATATATATATCGTTGATATATATAATATTATATTTTACCACTATTTAATATTATATATAACGTTATTGTATATATATTAATATAATATATATACAGGTATACATTTAGCCTCAGGAATGTTGAAATAAATTATATATTATCTATCTGTATCTTATATATTAAGATAAGAGATAATACTTCCAGAATGTAACTACTTTTTTTTTTTATTTATTTTCAGAGATATTTAATAAACGTGACTTATAATCACTTATATATCATTGTATATTTAAAATTTGTCACATTATTCCATCATACTTAATTATTATATTTTATATATATATATAGTATAATACATAGTATTTATTATATATATAAGATTTTCACACTTAGGCCTTTGACCGGATATTTAGGTAATACCACACTAGATCTTGTTTGAATCACAACAGTCACTAATAAGGTTCATTCGAGTTGAAAGCGAAGTATTCGATAAATTAATTAATCAGCTAAAAGTGGGCATTTGAAAGCGCTTCAGGTATAGTCGCTTTGGTGATTGCCCGTGCTGTCAGCGACACTGATATATAGTTATAGATAGAAAATGAGAACAGACATACGACTAAACGGTCAGAGATGAGCTACCTGATAATAAACATCGGAACGGTCTTCCAGTTGCAAAAAACAAAACTGTAGACCAAAAACACGGGGAAGTGGCAATAATAAATGAATTAAAACAATAATTGATATTGTAATTAATATTAAAATTTTAATTAAATGAAGGAAAGGTGTAAAAAAAAAATTTTTTTGAATTTTTGGAGTTATAAAAGATTTGCTATTTTTTTTATTTTCCTTTGAAAGATTATTACATTAAAACTACGATAGCTACAAAAAAAATAATAACTTTTTGTGAATCAGCGTAAGAAACAATTGTTTAAACAATGGAATAGAGCAATAGTTTCCTATTGTAACCTTTTTCCCCTTGCTATCCCTATTTTTGCGTAGTTTTTTCCGTAGAAAATATAGGTGACATAATATAACCAATAAAAATTTCACAAGCAAATATACAACATTTCATATTTCATCTGCTCGAGAGAAAAGCATCACATCTCATTACGCCTGATGCTCCCACGATGGCTATAAGAATTGAGTTTTCTTTGTAGCTATTGTAGTTTTCCGGAGAAAAAAAAAAATAAAAGAATATATATATATGTCCTTATATAATCAAAAAAAATTTTTGCCATTTTTTAGGAACAATTTCTTAACGCTGATTCCACGGAATCGTTATAGTTTCTTGTAGCTATCGGAGCGTCTATTTCGATGAAAAAAATAAATAATATCCCAAAAGAGTAATTAGAGCCAAAAATTTTTTTGTTAAAGCATTTTTAGAACGAATTTTTCTTCCACGCCGTACCACATATAAGGTATAGGAGAGACGCAGGGATTAAAGGTCCACCCACTCTCGAAATGGATATATCAAAGTGTTTTAGCATTCAATTGAGAGAATCTGAGATTAATAGTCGAGGATAGCTTTTATGTGAGAATGAAAAAAATAAAAGAATTAAAAAAGTCGTCTTAGATCCCTTCCTACTTAGTAATCTAAAAATTTTTTAAATACATGTGTATATATTCTATATAATTTATATTATGAGCCATGTTTAATAATACAAATTTATTTGTCAATTTTATGTATTTACTATTTTTGCAGAATTAGAACTTTATGTTTTTTTATTGGGTATGACTATTCAATAGTAGTTTTTTCCGGAGAAAATAAAAAAAATAAATATCCACAATAAAAATATCATAAAAATATATTATTTTTTTCCTCATTTTTTAGAAACAATTTATTCCATATACGGCTGTATTCCACGAATGTTATTATATTTCTTGTATAGCTATCGTATTTTTGAGAAAAAATATTAAAATTAAATATAAAATCATGCGCAAAAAAGCTCAAAACCTAAAATTTTAACTGAGAAGTAGATAGTTTTAAACCACATTATCTTCATTTAAACGCTTTGTTCCAATACTGAGGGTGTTGCCAAGTTTTCTTGAGAGCTATCGTAGTTTTGGAGAAAAAAAAAAAATTAAAATATCCAAATAAAAATTTACAAATTTTTATTTTATCACCATTATTTTTATGAAGCAGATTTATTCTTACGTTGAGTCTCCACTCTGATGTTTTTAGTTTTAATTCTTTGTACCTCGTAGTTTTTGTAGTAATTAAAAAAATAACATAAATAAGCCCCATAAGAAATCAAAAAAATTTTTGTTTTGTCCATTTTAGAACAATTTTTCTTAAACGCCACGGGCTGATTACCTACGAATGTTATTAGTTTCTGTGTTAGTATCGTAGTGTTCGGAGAAAAAACCAATAAAATAGCCCCCCCCAAAAAATGCAAAAACATGATTGTCTAGTTCTCAGCGTAATGATTAGCGAAATAACAAATATATTTAATACTTTAAATCTGTTTATTATTAAGGTTTTAGGGAAGCATTTTGCCAAAGAGCAGTATCATAAAATTTTACTACCTCACGATAAATGTTATTTTATTATTTGGTATTCAACTCTGTTTATTATACCGAATATATATTTTTAGTTTATGGAAAGTTAGATGATATATAAAAAAAAAAAAAATAATTATAATAATATAGCTACTCCAAAAAATAAAAAAATTTTTTTTATTATTTAGCCTATTTTTTAGACACTAATCTTCTATATTAACTGACTGATTTCACCACGATGTATATATATATATAGAATGTTTTATTAGTTTTATTTCATTTGATATCTATCGTATAGTTTTCACTAGATAGAAAACAAAAAAAAAAATATCACAATATATATGCTATTAAATATGTTTTTTATTTCAATATTTACAGGGCAATTCATCCCAAGGGTCTATACCCACCCGTCCTAAAGAATGTTATTTAAATTTTTCCCTACAGCTATCTCCATATGTTTATCAGAGAGTATACTACTATCGTTAAACTATATACCATATGAAAATTAACCTATGACGTCATATAGTGACACCATATCGGGAACTTAATATAAGACGAAGGTCTAAGTGCAAATTCCCAAACTATAAGAAATTGATATATGCTTCTGAATAATATTTCTTTTGTGATTTTTAGAGAATTTTCTTTCCACACTTAGACCTTGACTTAATAATCATTCCGTTTGAACGTTACTAATATCGAGTTTGAAGCGAGGTTGATACATAAACTAAAAAGTGGCATTTGAAAGCGTTTCAGTCGCTTTTCGATTCCCGTAAGGCGAACACTATACTCTAATTTAGTGACGTTTCGAAAAGGAATTCTGAAAAAACGAAATCTAACTT